>PVKP010036561.1:0-22369 GCA_004027715.1 Plecturocebus donacophilus | reverse complement strand
TTTTTTCTTTCTTTTGCTGTTTCTTTCTTTCTCCTTTTCTCTCTTTTTCTAAAATCTCTTCCTCTTTCTTTCTCTCTTTCATTCTTTATATTCTAAAAAAAAAAAGAAGAAAATGTGGTACCTATATGCTGTGGAATACTATGCAGCTGTGAAAAAGAACAAAATCATGTCCTTTGCAGCAACTTGGGTGCAGCTGGAGGGCATTATCCTAAATGAATTAATGCAGGAACAGAAAACCAAATACCACATGTTCTCACTTCTTTTTTTTTTTGGAATTTACTCAAATTCTTTATATATATATATTTTTTTAATTGAGTTTTAGGTTTTGGGGCACATGTGAAGAACATGCAAGATTGTTGCATAGGTACATGCATGGCAGTGTGATTTGCTGCCTTCCTCCCCATCACCTATATCTGGCATTTCTCCCCATGTTATCCCTCCCCAACTCCCCACCCCCCGCTGTCCCTCCCCTAGCTCTCCCGCACAGAACCCAGTGTGTGCTGCTCCCCTCCCTGTGTCCATGTGTTCTCATTGTTCAACACCTGCCACATGTTCTCACTTCTAAGTAGGAACTAAACATTGAGTACACATTGACATGAAGATGGCAGCAACAGATACCAGGGAATACCATGGGGAAAGGGTGAGAGGGGTAAGGGTTGAAAAACTACCTATCAGGTACTGTGCTTACCACCTGGGTGATGGGATTATTCATACCCCAAACCTCAGTGGCATGCAATTTACCTATGCAACAGAGCTGCACATATATTCCCAAAAACTAAAAGTTGAAAAATAAGATAAAAAGGCACGTGTTGACTCATAGAAGCAAACCACCTGCAGGAGGGTGAAGATGGCCTCAGAAACCTGGAGCCACTGATATAAACCTCTTGAACCTGGTTCTCTCTACACATCCTTTTCTTTCCACCAGACGACTTCCCCCAGGTGGTTACACAGGCTGAAACCACTCCCTGCATCCTGGACCTCCAGCCTTAAAGCTTCTCAGTTTTAGAACCAGGAAAGAAAAGAGGCTTCACATCCAACTCTAGTTTTAAAAACCCCAGAGAAGATCTCTGATGGGTCCTTAAACCAGTCAGGGATTGTGACTGGTCCAGCCTGGGTCACGTGCCCATTCCGGTGGCAAGACAGAAGCAGGAGGGATGGCAGGCAGATGAAAGCAGTAGATGGCCAGTGTGTAGTCCCTTCTGTCTACCAGTAAACCAATAAGAGAAGACGGCTTTTCAGGGTAAGAAGAGCCATTTATGTTTAAGTTTTGTCATTGAATCTTTATTTCACATTTTCAGCATCTGTGGTTGCTGTGGAGAAATTGGACAGAGGCAGGAGGTTCATACCTGAACTTTCTTTGGGAAATTTTCTCATCATATATTCAGGTTCATAATGTTTGCTAGACTTGGTAGGTATTTTGTTCACTTTTAGTAGCATCGACTGGGAGTCCTGCTGACTTTGGTCTCCAGAAGCAGAGTCAAGCAATGGACAAGTGAGTATGCGGCCTCTGGAGCCAGACTGCCACGGTCTAGATTCCACCTCTGCCCCTTAAAGCTGTGTAACCTTGTGTTAGTTACTTAACCTTTCTGTACCTTGGCTTCTTCAGCTAAAAGGACAATAGTTCTTAGTGCATAGGATTGTTGTAAAGATGAAAGTATTTATGAAACACATACGGTCGTGCTTGGCACATACGGTGGTATGTGATTGATAAACACAAGCCACAGTGTTTTAGAAATTCTGCGATTCTTTGTTTTGAGGAGTTATCTATAATGTTAGCTAAGGACTCACGTCAGTGGAGTATTTTTGATCACTCAGGGGCAAGAGAGCCAAGAGGAAGCAAATACCAAAGGCTGCTGGAGACGACCCAGGATCCCAGAAGTGTATTTCTAGAAGGGGTGGTAGAGATCATTCTAGGTCAGGGATCAGTCCCAGTAGGAAAAACTTCAGGCTTTGCAGGCTATACAGTCTCTCTTGCAGCTACTCAACTCTGCCATCGCACTCTGAACGTTGCCATACAAGACACATAAAATGGCATGGCTATGTTCCAATAAAACTTTATTTACAAAAACAGATGACCAGCCCCCAGACCATAGTTTGCCAACTCTTGTTATGCATTGGTCTAAGTCAGTCCATCCCAGGGACTGGGTAAGTCGCCATGGCTGCCTTCAGTGCCATTCCTGACACTGAATTGTACAAAATGACCCAGAGTGGCATGACTGCATTTCTTACCCTTGTTGCAGGCAAGGTGTCGGGGAGAAGCAGTCAACTAATTCTGACCACTGAATTGAGAGTGGAAATGATGATGTCACACCCAGGCCAGAGCATGCAATGGCCAATTCAAGACTCTGCCAGTGTTTAAATTGAAGGATCCTCCTTTAACTGGTGCCCTTGAGTGACTCCAGTGAACAGAGGCCTTTATAACTCTCAGTGGACATATAGCATGAAAGATAGATCAACTTTGGTTGCATTCAAGCCAGTGGGATATTGGAGATGTTTGTTACCACATCATACCCTAACCTCTCCTAACTGATTTATAGGCACGAGAGGTTATTTTACATGGAAAATGAAAATGGCGCTCAGTCATTGGGTCACCTAGTGAGGAAGCCATTCCCCTTTCTGTCATCTTTCAGCTCTTCTGATCTGGTGACAAAGGGAGGAAGGAAGTCTCTGTTTGGTGCTAATATGTCTTCAACGTGTCTCTAATCCCTGCAAATATTTCTTTTTAACAAGATGAGAGCAAACCCCAGGTTTAAGGTCTTTGGCAGACAACAGTATTTAGGTAGAATTAAAAACATTTGCTTCCTACATATTTTTTATGTTTTCTATTTATCATTAATGGTAAGTGGTATTGATTTTCTATTTACAGTAATAATATAAAGTCTTCTCAGACAAATTTATTTAAATAAAACAATGAGTGATTATACAGATAGGGCTTTAGGACCAAGGTAAGTTTTGCAAAAACAGGAGTCAACATTAATCTGATATAAGGGAAATATTAAATGAAATAATAGACCAGGTAGTTTGAGGTTATTGTAAAAACTGTGTGGGGGCAGGAAGATGAGTGCAGTCTGGATGCAGGAATGTTGTTCAATATCTTCCTTGCATAAGTGTGTAAGTGGAGGCTCAGAGAGGGAGGTGCTTTGCTGTGGGTGAACCAGCTTCCCAGGACCAAGGCGAGGAGAGATCCCTCACTTTACAATTCAGAGGCCAGGCTGTCCTTGTGCCGAAGGCCCTGTCCCCACCAACTTTAAAAGGAAAACTGATGAGTGCCAGCAAGTCAACAGAATCTGTTGGATGCATTTCCTAAGATGGTCATAGCAAAGCATCACAGTCTGGGTGGCTTGAAGAACATAAGTTTGTCGTCTCACAGTTCTGAGGACAGAATTCTGAAACCAAGGCGGTGGCAAGGTCGGCAGGTTTCAGCCAAAGTCAGTCAGGTTTCAGCGGTGGCAAGGTGGAAGCTCAGAGAAGGACTGTCTCGTGCCTCTCTCCTGGCTTCTGGTGGCGGCAGGCACTCCTTGGCAATCCTTGGCTATAGATGCTTCACTCCGATCTCTGTCCCCATCACCACATGGCATTCTCTCTGTGTGTCTGGGTCCAAATTTCCTTCTTATGAGGATACCCTAATCCATTATGACTTCATCTTCATTTGATTTTATCTGCAAAAGATGCTGTTTCCAAATAAGATCATATTCGCAGCTACTGGGCCTTAGGAGATGAACTTAGCCTTTCAAGGGATGCAACTCTACCCACGACATCACCCAACCGGGGTCCCTGGCTGAGCCGCAAGAGGCTTGGGGCCAAGAACCACGTCCTGTCCCTGAGATGGCTGGGCTTAGCAAAAATTGAAACCACCCAAGTGAAAGAGGTCGGTCAAGGACCCTGCTGCTCAGCTGGCTTGCATTAGTCTCAGTCTGAGACGGTGGCGGCAAAGACGGTCTCGGCCCCAGCAAGTGAGGCAGCCAGAGCCCAGTGCCAGCAAAGGTCAGGGCTCCCTCTCTAAGTATAAATACAACCTTCTTCCCTGCCACCCCTCCCATAGCCACACAATATCTCTTTCAAAGATCTCAAAACACGAAGCAGACCATACCAAATTGACTTTATTGTTTTAAAACCAGCCCCTTCTGTCTGCCACCACCCGCCACCCCTTCCCCAAGGGGAAAAAAATTCATAATAGATGTCTCTCCAGCATGCACCTCTATTCTCCTCTCTCTAATGGCAGTTCGGGACCCTGAGGCAGTGGCGCTTAATAATGTGTCCTAATAGTCAGCATTTGTCTAACAAATATCTAGCGACCACAAGCCTAATCGGGTGGCCATGAATTAATGGCCAGTGTAGTGACAGGTGCTGACTGATCATAAAAATAGCTAACACTGGGCCGGGCTTCGTGGCTAATGCCTGTAATCCCAGCACTTTGGAAAGCTGAGGTGGGAGGGCTGCTTGAGGCCAGAAGTTCAAGACCAGCCCTGGGCAACATGGTGAAACCTTGTCTCTTGAAAGAAAAAAAAAAAATTAGCCATGTGTGGTGGCGTGCACCTGTAGTCTTAGCTACTTGAGACGCTGAAGTGGGAGGATCACTTGAACCTGGGCAGTAGAGGCTGCAGTGAGCTGTGATTGTGCCACTGCACTCCAGCCTGGGTGACAGAGTGAGACCCTGTCTCAAAAGAAAGAAAAAAAAAAATGCTTACACTGAATGAGGGCTTCTGGGGACCATGGACCAGGCTGAGCGCTTGGTCACCACTTCAGTGTTTGCAGCAAGTTGTGGCCATTTGACAGATGAGAAAACTGAGGCTCCAAGGGCGGA
This sequence comes from Plecturocebus donacophilus, assembly GCA_004027715.1. NCBI lineage: Eukaryota > Metazoa > Chordata > Mammalia > Primates > Pitheciidae > Plecturocebus > Plecturocebus donacophilus. Next base: position 17,565 of record PVKP010036561.1, on the reverse strand, counting down.
AGTGAGAAAGCTGGGAGGTGGCATAACCAGAATCAGGGCCAGGAATAGCATGAGGCAAGCGAGGCACTGGCTCCAGGTGCAAAATGTAACAGGGTGCCAGGAAAGTCAATCATGGATAACTATTTTAATGCACTATTTAAAATAGCCAAAGTTTGTGCAAAAACTCCCTGATGAACAAAGTATCAAATTTTGAAATAAAGACAGACTCCTGCTGTTTGTTTGTTTTGTGACCCAGCAATATTGTGCAACAGAAACAGTGGTTTCCAATTAGCCCAGGGTTCTGGTGCACACGGGCATCATCCTCCTGCCATGGCAGGGCTAGGAGCGGAGGCAGACAGATTTGGCAACGCAGGGATTGTTATATAGTCATACTTTTGGTGATAATGTCTTTAACTTCTTCCACTTGCTTCAGAATATTGGAGGATATTTTGGTAAATGCATATAGTAGCCTGCATTTTTCCTTTTGCCTCAGGCTTCAGTACAGCTTGGTTCAGTGTTGATCAATCAGGACTCTTCTCTAGGCAGCCTGAACCCAAAGTTCTTGCTTTATTTATTTCCTTCTGGTAGATTCTACAGTTTTGCACATACCACCTATGTCACTTGCATAACCAAGTACAGGAGTTCAGAATGTGGCCACTGAACCCAGATTGCCCGAACTCAAATCCCAGTTCTGCCAGTTATCAGCTGTGTGACGACCTTTTCCACATTGGTAAGATGCAAATGATGCATGTATTAGTTTGTTTTCACACTGCTATGAAGAACTGACCAAGACTGGGTAATTTATAAAGGAAAGAGTTTTAATTGACTCATAGTTCAGCCTGGCTGGGAAGGTGAAGCGAAAGCAAGACACCTTCTTCACGAGGTGGCAGGAAGGGGACGTGCCAAGTGAAGCAGGGATGAGTCCTTTGTAAAGCCATCAGATCTCGTGAGAACTCACTCACTAGCATGAGAACAGCATGGGGAAACCACCCCCATGGGTCAGTTACCTCCAGACCGGGTCTCTCCCTTTACACCTGGGGATTATGGGGATTGAGAATTATAATTCAAGATGAGATTTGGGTGGGGACAAAAGCCTAACCATATCAATGGAAGTTCCTCGACTCATCAGCAGGTTCTTGTAACGATTAAGTGAGTCAAGACACATGCAACACCGAGAATAGACATGCCGCAAAAGAAGCACCCCATGTTCATTGGCATTGCTACTTATTGTGTTGTATTGTGTTGCATTGTATTGTATTGTATTATAAGTTTTCCTTGGCTTCTATAAGAAATTACAAACATCATGGCTTGAAACAACATAAATTTGTTATCTTATGATTTTGAACAAAAGTCTCACTAGGCTAAAATCAAGGCATCAGCAGAGCTCTAGAGCCTCTAGGGGAGCATCTGTTCTCTTGCCTTTTCCAACCTCTCGAGGCTGCCCCCAGTCCTTGGCTTGTAGCCCCTTCCTCCAAGCCAGCCACAGTGGGTTGATCTTCTGTAGTCCCGTCTCTCTCTGACTCTTTCTGCTGCCTTTCTCTGCCACGTTTGAGGACCCTGGTGATTAAATTTGGCCCTCCCAGGTAATCCAGGATCACCTCCTGATCTTAAGCTCAGCTGCTTAGCAACCTTAATTCCCTATGAAATCTAAGTTTCCCTTTGCCACACACATAACCTAAATATCCACAGGTCCTGGGATTCAGGTTGGATATCTTGGTAGGTAGAGGGCATTTGTTCTCTCTACCGTACACGTTCATCATCCAACAAGGCCTTATTCACAGCATCCACTGTGCAACAGAATTGGGGGGTATAGCAGTGACAAAACAGATAAAAACTCCCCTTGCAGAGTTTACATTCTAACAAGGAGAGGTAGATGATATATATTCTTTTAATTTTAAGTAAAGTTCATAGTGTTTCTGATGGTGATGCAGTCATTTAGAAAAAATGATAGATCAAGGGAGAGAATCAGGAAGCTGATGGCTTTAGGTCGGGGTAGGGCAGTAAGGGGGAAAAAATCAGCTATTGGCTGGGCTCAGTGCCTTATCCCTGTAATCCCAGCACTTTGGGAGACCGAAGTAGAAGGATCGCTTAAACCCAGGAGTTTGAGACCAGCCTGGACAACATGGCAAGACCCCATCTCTACAAAAATTAGCCAGGCATGGTGGCATGTACCTATAGTCCCAGCTACTCAGGAGGCTGAGGTGGGAGGACTGCTTGAGCCCAGGAGATTGAGGCTGCAGTGAACTGTGATTGCACCACTGCACTCCATCCTGGGTGACAGAGTAAGACTTTGTCTCAAATAAATAAATAAAAATTAAAATAACAGCTACTGCTTCTGCCCACAAGGATGCTCCAGGGACAGGTCCCCACAGGGCAGGGGAAAACCTGGGGGATCTCTGTGTGTGCGTGCGTGTGTGTGTGTGCGTGCGTGTGCGTGCATGTGCATGTCCATTGTGATATAAAATTTACCATCTTAACCGTTTTTAAATATGCAGTAAAGGGTGTGAACTGTATGCAATACTTTGTGCAGTAGATCTCTAGAACTTTTCCATCTTGCCAAACTGAAACTCTATCCATTGAACAACTACTCCCCATTCCCCACACCCAGTCCCTGGCAGCCACCAGGACTTCCTGTTTCTAAGAGTGTGAGTACTTTAGATACCTCATGTAAGTGGAATCATACAGTATCTATCTCCCAAGAGGCTTTTGTGAAGAGAGTGGGGGCTTCTTGAAACAGGAGAAAAACAAACAGAAAAAAACATTGATCTTTTTCACAGCTACTGGGCCTTAGGAGATGAACTTAGCCTTTCAGGGAACACAGCTCTACCCATGACATCACCCAACCGGGGTCCCTGGCTGAGCCGCAAGAGGATTGGGGCCAAGAACTGCGTCCTGTCCCTGGGATGGCTGGGCTTAGCAAAAAATCAGAGCAGATATCGAAAATAAAATTCTGTAACAGTGAGTTTCTAACTTATTAGACCTAAACCAGGTATAAGCTAACTAAAACCCGCAGGCCAAATCTGCCTGCTGTCTGTTTTTGTACTGCCCATGAGCTTAAAATGGGTCCTCCATTTTCAGATGGTCGAGGAAAAGAATCAGAAGAAGAATATTGCATGGCACAGGAAAATGATAAGAAATTATAATTTCAGTGTCTACAAATAAAGTTTTATTGGCACATGGCCACATCCATTCATGATGTGTATTATCTGTGGCTGCTTTCCTGTTAAAAAGGCAGAACTGGGTCTTTGCAACCGGAGACCATATGGCCAAAGCAGAAAATATTTACCGCCTGTCCCTTTACAGAAAATGGTTTCCCATACCCTGATCTAGACCCACAGAAAGAAATGTGCTTTAAATTTTAACCCTGAGCTGGCACTTGGGCATAGGTAAACCTACAATCGAAACAAAATATCAACAAAATCTCACCCTCTCTGCCTGAGATAGGTGCAGTGTTCTCAATTCTCTTTTTTTCTATTCCTGAGGCAGGACATCTTGTAGTGAAAAAAAGACACAGATTGTGGAGCCAGCCTTCCTGGGTTCAAATTCCGGTTTTGCTGTTAGCTGTGTGACTGTGGGATAGTGTTTTGTTTGTTTCCTAGCTTCTTCATCTCATAGGGTCATTGTGAAGATCAAATACTTAATAGACGCAATGTTTAGCCATGCTTGGTGCAGATTGCGCCAGGTGTTTGCCATTTTAAGTACAGAAGGTCATTTTTTTCTACAGTGATGGTTCTATCTGCTAAATTCATTTCATGCACACTAGCAGGTCTTACCCAGTTTGCAAAAAGTTCCATAAAGAAGTGGGAATGGTCTTTGCAGTCTTCGAAGAATGGTATGTTCCAGTTACAGCCTGTCTCCACATCTCCCTCCGTAGGGGACCGTGGGCAAGTTCCTTCCACAGTCTGAGCCTCAGTTTTCTGGTCTGTAGAATGGGGATTGCCGTATCTCTCTGGTAAAGCTGACCTGAGGACTAGTAAGAAAAACGCAGAGTTGGGGCTCACCATGGGGCCAGCCCTCAGGGACATTCAGCACTGCTTTCATTATTTCCTATTCTGTTATACACTCTGCTGTTACACAATAAAAATAACAACCTGTTCTAATCGCATCGCACAGGTAGCTCCTCTAATCACAGCAACACAACAGGTGGGGACTGAAACACAGAGACATCAAGCAAGTTGCTTGAGGTCACACAGCTAAGAAGCTTGAGTCTCAGCTCAGGCTTTCTGGCTGAGAATCAATGCTGTTATCACCGACACTACACTAGAACCTATCTTGAACTGTCAGTAGAAATGGGAGTGTCTGGGAGTTGGGGGGAGGTTAAAAAACAAAAACCTGTAAACCACTGTGACTTGGGGCTTATGTAGCCAGGGTCTTATCACGGGACAGCACCTGTTCTGAGAGTGTGCGGAGGGTTTCACAGAACTTTTGCAGCTCCGTTGTGTGCTCACAGCTGCAGGGGGCCAGAAGTGTCCTGTGGGGTCCCAGCAGGTAAGGAGCTTAGGCCTGGCTGGAGAATAAACCACCCTCCACAGGGAAGTTAGATAACCAGCAGGTCAGCAGGTGGGTGAAACCCCCAGCTCCCTGCTCCTCCTGCCAGCCCGCTGAAGCAACCCCACGCTGAGAGTTAGAATTCTACAGAAAACTCTGATTTCTGTTCTCTACTCTTTAAAGGACCCTCTGATGCTTAGGAAATCTGGAAACTTTGGCAACTGGCAACTGCAGCCTGCCAGAAAAGCCTCCTTCCTCGTGCTCTTTCCTTTAATATATCTTGCGGGTATTTTTTTTTAATACTTAATACCTGCACACAGTACAAAGGTAGCAGTTAAGTCTACCTCCCACTTTTAACTCACATCCATCCAGATCTCTTCCCCAGAGGCAGCCCCCATCACCACTTTTTTCTGTGTCCTTCAAGAGACAGTCTGTGCACATTTAAGCATACATGTAGATTGAACAGTTTTTCTACAAATGGCAAAAACCTAACCCTAAACCTGCCAGCACTCATCATCTTTTAGCAATTGCCAATGGTCAGCTCTGGGCTGCTCTTTTTAGTCACTGAATTGCAGTGCCAGAGTCTGAATTCTGTCTGAGAGAACTGGACCAATCAAGGAAACCAATGGCAAATTTTATTCCACGAACATCTTGTTGGACTCAGTATGAAGGTGTGCAGGGATCAATTAGTGATGCCTGCCATGACCACAGGAGAGGAGTTTTAGGATAGGTGCTCAGATTATTCTCCCTTAGTCTAGTAAATGTTTCTTATACTTTGAATATATTAGACATGGCTTTGTCACATCAAAATTCCACCTCCGCTATTATTTGATTTTTTAAAAATTTACAGACTTCTTTTGGTTTAAAAGCGAATTCATTTTAAAAGGCAAATTTATAGCACTACCTTAAATGGAAAGCCAGTATTGTTTGCCATAAATGGAAGCAATTGGTAAGAATAAATCCACTAATCATAAAATTATAAAATAAAAATAATAAAATTGGTAAGAATATATTGACTAAAAATTAAATTATAGCCAAGTATCCAAATTTGGAGACTCACTTAGCCACAAAGAGAGAGTAGAGAGTGTGAGAGATTTTCTCCTTGACCCAGGAATAATTAATACTAACATAAAACTTACTCAGTTCTAGGTGCTCTCCCATTAAGTGCTTACAACTACTGTATAAAGCAGAAATTATTATCATGTCTATTTTATAGAGGGGGGAACTGAGGCATGGCAAGGGACAGTGATAGGTGCAATGTTGCTCAGCTAATGAATGGTAAAGCCAGGAGCTGGACCCAAGCCATCTAGCTCCAGACTCCAAGCTCTTCACTTCTTAGCTAGGCTGCCTGTTAGATCTATTGAAAGACAATTAAAAGGAAAAGTATCTAAAATTTATCTCTTGTTTCATCAGTGTTGGTTTCTGTCACACTTTGGCAGCCCTAGATTGGTAGAAAGAGCAAAACTAGACTGAAGACATATCTGGGTTGTAACCCTGTGTTTGTTACAAATTTGTATATGACCCTGGTCATTCAGCCTCTGACCCTCCATTTCCCCATCTCTGAAGAGGAGTTAGGCTGAATTTGAGCTTCCAGATGGTCCCTTATCTCAGAGAACCCACAGCACCTGGCATACATTATCACTTAGAGTTCATTTAGCTACCAGCAACTGAGAACCCAGTGTACCAGCTTCCCTCTGTCTGTCTGCCCTGCTATACTTGGACTTAGCTTTTTCATCCTTATGCTCATCACCTCATGGTCACAAGATAGCTGCTTCACCTCCAGTCCTCACCTCCACATTACAGGAAGGCAGAAGAGAGAAGCAAGAAGGAGCAATGCCACAATGAGGAAAGCTACAGTTTTCAGGTTTTGCTTTAATGGCTGGATTTGTGGCATATGGCCACTCTTGGCTGCAAGAGAGATAGGGAAGTGATTATTTTTACCTGGGGACATTGTCACTCTAGTGGGATTTTCTTAACAAGAAAGGAGAGGAAATAGATATTGAGTAGGCACCCATTAGGCGACTGTAAATGCTTAAAGAAGGAAAGGAGAGAGGCAGGAAGGGGAGGGTTAATCCTTCAGAGCCCTTTCAGCTCTATAGAGCTGTGATAAAAGAATGTTCATCCTGCTCTCTTACAGAGCTCTGGGCCCAAGCGTATGAATGTTGTATTTTTCCTTAAAAGGGTTTCTCTGTGAACTTCTACATGTTGAGGCCACTTTTGTTTTTATTGGCAAACTTATTCCAGGGGAATGAAAGTTCATCTCAGTGCAGATATATATTTAAGTAAGACAGGAGGCACAGGCAGGGGACCCACGGAAAGGGAATGTTTTAAAGGGGGGAGGCCAATGTTGAGGCTGGGAAGGGCATATGGGAGTCTCAGGAAGGAGGTGTCCGGTGCCTTCCAGCACAGCCAAGGACTGGAAGTCACCCTGAAGCCAGTCCTGCTTCTCCCCAGCTGCCCATGGTCATGAATGCAGGCCACACTCTTTTGTGGGCCCTTTCAGCATCCTTTCTGCAGTGCTGTGTTCAGAAGGTGATGTTTATCCTTTCATTTATTACCTGGCCTGACTTTGCACTTTTTCCTGTCGCTTTCTAGCTGGGTAGCCTTGGACGAGTTTCTTAACCTTTCTGTTCCACAGTATCATCGTCTATAAAATGGGCTGATGATAATATGCATTTCAAAGAATTGTTATGAGGATTAAATAAGTTAACACATGTAAACCTCGTAGAAACTTTGCTGCCATATAGTAAGTCTCAGTCTTACCACACTGTCATCATTATTGCCATTATCATCATTGTCCTGTATGAGTGGGTCAATGGAAGTTGACCCCTTCCCAACGCTGAGTAGTTTTTGAGTAGTTCTCTCACTTTTGTAGCGATCAAGAGGATATTGATATGATATAGATATTGATAGTTATGATATTGATATTGATATAGGTATTGATATAGATATTGATATGTTATGAGGTTTTTGGATCCAAACGAAGTTGTCCAGTAATAGAATATCCTTTTAACCACAGACTTAAGTCTGTGTTTTTGGAGAGAGGGCACTAGGAAGGTGTTCTTGGGGCTTGCTGGTGTGGACAAAGTTGGATACTGTTTATCAGCACAGCCCTTCCCACTGGGGCTCTGCTTTTGACTTTACACAACTCCAGGGGGCACCATTCACATAAGAGTCATCGTCGACTCAGTCATCCAAACCATTTTCAACATATGTTGCTGAGGTGTCTTGAGAAAGTAAGAGGCCTTTTTCTAGTGGGGCTGCTTTCCGTATGCTCTGGTCCACACTTCAAAGAGCCACAGATAGCCCATGAACCCTTCTTACACTTACTCATTCATTCAACACATATTTGGTGATACCTACTGTGTGCCAGGCATTGTTCCAGGCACTTGAAATGCATCCTTGGACAAAGTAGACAACAATCTGTACTTACAGTGAGAAAGACAGATAAAAATCAATACTTTTAATGGAATAATTAAGTACATTGTATTGTCAGGTGAAAATGCTGTGAATGAGGAACAAAAGAGAGTCTTCAGGGGCATAGGGGGGACGGCAGTTTGCACTGTTCAATCAGGGTCATGCTAGGTCTCACTAAGAAGCTGGCATTGAGCACATGGTTCATTCAGCCATCACATTTTTATAGAACGCTGTTCATTTTTTAATTCCTTCACTCAGCAAACATTTATTGAGGGCATGCCAAGTGTTTAACTAACATTCTCACATTTCATCTCACAAAAATCCTGTAATTATTGATATTTCTTCCATTTTGTAAATGAGAAATTTGAGTCATGGGGAGGCAGAGTGACTTGCTCAAAGTCCTATAATTAGGGAGAAGCAGAACCTAATTCTAAATCCAGGACTGAGACACTCCCAAGGATATATAAATACACTGCTTCTCACTGTACTCAGAGAGGGAAAACAACACTAAACAGATCATCATGTACCTCATTCCATCATTGCAACTGTGGTAATTGCTGTGAAGGAAGAGTATGAGGGGCTTTGAGGAACTGCAACTGGGCCTGGGGAAATACTAAGCCCAGTGTATGGATTGGTTATTGCTGTGTAACAAAACACCCCAAAATGCAGTGACTTTAAACAGCAATAATTATCATTTCTCATAATCTCTTGGGTTGACTGGGTTCAGCTGGGTGGTTTTCTGCTCTTCCTGATAATTCTTGGGGCCACACATACAGCTGCATTCAGCTGAGATGCCCAAGAAAGCTACCCTCATTCATCTGGCAGCTTGTGCTACTATAGGCTGGGGCACCTTGGTTCTCTTCCACATGAACTCTCTTCCTCCAGATATCCAACCACCTTGCTCATAGCATAGTACTGGGTTATAAGAAAAAGAAGGGAGAAACTGCCAGCTTTGTTAAGGCCTGGGCTCAGAAGTCCTAGAACATCATTTCTGCCACATGCTATTAGTCAGAGCAAGTCACAAGGCCAGCCCAGATTCAAGGAGAAGGGAAGATGTGGGAACACTATATGCATACAGGGATCAGAAGAATTCTTGGCAGCCATATTTGAAGGCCGTCTACCACATCCTGTCTTTAAAATGTCTCCCAAGTTTCTAGAGTAACTGGAGCACAGTGCTTCCATGGATTTGTTACTGTAAGGATGTTCTGCCTGAAGCTGCCCTTGTTTTCTTCCTCAATGCTTTTCGTATCCTTCTACATGAACAATGGAATTGCTATGGAACCAAGATAACTTTTGTCAGGAATTTGCAGGGGCCTGTTTTTGAGAATTATTTTCAGCATCAGTGGTATATGCAGGGTTGGGAATAGTGTTAGGGTTTATGTTCAGCTGCTATAACAAACACCAAAACTAACAGTGGTTCAGTGAGTTAGCAATTTATCTCTCTTTTATGTAACAGTTGGGTGTTACAGAGGTGGAGACCCAGATACCTCCCATCTTGCTGTTCCACAAGCCTGTGTTGCTGTCTTCTTCTATATGACAGCTAACATCTTAAGACTAATGTCTTCGTCCATTTGGCCTGCAATAACAAACAGAATATCATAGACCATGTGGCTTATAAACAACAGACATTTACTTCTCACATTTACTTCTTGGTGGCTGGTAAATCCAAGATCAAGGTGCCAGCATGGTCAGGTTCGGGTGGGGACTCTTTTCCTGGTTCCTACACCACTATCTTTTCGTGGTGTCCTCACATGGCAGAAAGAAGAGAGCTTTCTGGGGCTTCTTTTTTTCTTTCTTTTGAGACAGAGTCTTGCTCAGTCACCAGGCTGGAGTGCAATGGCACTTTCTTGGCTCACTGCAACCTCTGCCTCTCAAGTTCAAGAAATTCTCCAACCTCAGCCTCCCAAGTAGCTGGGATTACAGGCACATGCCACCACATCCAGTTAATTTTTTTTGTATGTTTAGTAGAGATGGGGTTTCACCATGTTGGTCAGGCTGATCTCAAACTCCTGACCTCAGGTGATCTACCTGTCTCGCTCTGCATCCCAAAGTGCTGGGATTACAGGTGTGAGCCACTGCGCCCAGCCTCTGGGGCTTCTTTTATAAGGGTACTAATCCCCTACATGAGGGCTTCACTCTCATGACCAAATCACCTCCCAAAGGTCTCACCTCCAAATACTTTTATCTTAGGAATTAGCTTTCAACATGTGGATTTTGGTGGAACACAAACATTCAGTTTATAAAACCATGATGACTCACCACCATGTCCTAGTCCAGAGAGAAAGATGGGGCCACACTTTCCTTTGAAGGGCAAAACCCACATGTGTTGCAGACAACACATCTACTGGTGGCATTGGCAAGATCATAGAAACTTGGTCACACCTACCTGCAAAGGAAGTTGGGAGATGTCCTATTTATTCAGGATGGCCATGGATCCAGCTAAAACATGTGAGCTTGATTACCATGAGAGGAAAGAATGGATATTGTGAGCAGTTTCCAGCTTCTGCCACTCATGGCTCACGAGGGGAACCAGCATGTGGATACACCCAAGGATGAAGATGTCTGTGTCTCTCATCATCTCAGCACAGAGCAGTGTCAGCTGTGGGCTACCCACTAGAATTCCCAGCCCTCATCCTAAAACAACAGCCCTCCAGTGAGTGAGGGTTGATGGAGGATTGTGTGGGAGAGTGGACTGGGTCCAAGCCCTCCCAGCCAAGTGTGTATGGATTTCATGCTAATCTTCCTTTTCTGGACTAGTCCATTCATCTATTTAAAATGTGTCACCAGGTGGCTACAACCACAAAGTGTCCAATCTAAGGCCAGTTCTGGGCCAGGTTTGACACTGTAAAATATGCCATGATAAAATATGACTATTAAGGTGAGTTCAAGAGTTCAGTAGCTTGGTGAACACTTGTGTTTCTGGGCAGGGTTCTGACAGATCTGATCTGCCTCATCGAACAAGCACAGACTCTTAATACAGATGTCTTAATTACCACTTAGCTGTGCAACCTTAAGCCTGTTACTTAACTTCTCTAAGCTTCAATTTCCTTATTTTTAAGATGGTCAGGCTGGGGTATGATATCTGTCTCCCCTGGGCTACTGTGAAGACAAAAATAAGATCAGATTGGGGCAACTTGCTCATTTTCTAAAATGTATCATGTACATTTCTCAAAGAATGGTTTTTTTGTTGTTTCAAAGTTTAAATGTTGTAGTGCATCCCCTTAAATATCCACTTACACTGTAAGATCCTGAAGGGCAGGGGCTGTGTCTTATTCCCTGCTGCTTCCCTCAGTGAGTAATTCTAGGCCTGGGAGTGAGCAGTTCCCCATCAAACACTTGTGCATGTGTGAATGAGTGCGTGGATGACCTGAGACTCCTAGGCAAGGGGCAGCAAACACAAACAAATGCCCACAGGAGCAGGGCAGGTCACACAGAGGAGTAAAGTGGGCTGAGCCTAAGAAAAAAGATCAGCAGGCACTGATTTCTTTTTTGTCTCTCTCTCTCTCTCTCTTTTTTTTTTTTTTGAAATGTAGGTAGTGTCACTGTCTCTCTCACCCAGGCTGGAGTGCAGTGGTGCGATCTCAGCTCACTGCAACCTCCACCTCCCAGGTTCAAGTGATTCTCCTGCCTTAGCCTCCCAAGTAGCTGGACTATAGGCATGTGCCACCACGCCTAGCTAATTTTTGTATTTTTGGTAGAGACAGTGTTTCACCATGTTAGCCAGGCTGGTCTTGAGCATCTGACCTCAGGTAATCCACCCACCTTGGCCTCCCAAAGTGTTGGGATTGCAAGCATGAGCCACCGTGCCCAGCCTGCCTCTCATTTTTGTTAGGGACAAGGATATTGTCTTATGTCCCACTGGTGCTGTAACAAAGTGCCACACACTTAGTAGCTTAAAACAACACACATGTATTATCTTATAGTTCTGGAGGTCAGAAACCCGAAATCAAGGTGTTGGCATGGCTGCTTCCTTCGGGAGGTTCCATGGGAGGATTCATTTTCCAGGCTGCCTGCATTCCTTGGCTTGTGGCCCCTGTCTCCATATCCCTCCTAGCCTCCCAAAGTGCTAGGATTACAGGTGGGAGCCACCATTCCCCTGCCTCCCTCCTAATAAGACAATTATGATTATATTGGACTCACTGGATAATCCAGCTCATCTCCCCGTCTCGAGGCCCTTAACATAATCACATCTGAAAAATCCCTTTTACTATGTAAAGTAACTTGACTTATTCACAAATTATAGGGATTAGGACATGAATATCTTTGAAGGATCATTATTCCCTCTACCACAGAAACATTTGTAGCTGTAAGAAGGCTATCTGGCCAGGGATGATGGCATTTCTCCTGGGTGTTAAGGAGACCACAGGGAGGGGAGGAGAGTGTGGTCACATGGAGAACACATGCTGCATCTAAAAGAGGCTGCTGCTCATTTTTAGAGTATGGTTATTATGTATGAGAAAGTGGGCCCGATGCCAGAGCTTTCCCCTCTTTATTGTTCAAAGGGAAGCCCAAAATCTGTGTTTTCATGGGAAATTATTAAGTCTTGTCAGTTTCAAAAATATTTTGCAGGCTCACACCTGTAATTCCAGCACTTTGGAAGACCAAGGCAGGTGGGTCACCTAAGATCAGGAGTTCAAGACCAGCCTGGCCAACATGGTAAAACCCTGTCTCTACTAAAAATACAAAAATTACCTGGGCGTGGTGACATGCACCTGTAATCCCAGCTACTTGGGAGGCTAAGGCAGGAGAATCGCTTGAACCTGGGAGGCAGAGGTTGCAGTAAGCCAAGAATGGGCCATTGCACTCCAGTCTGGGTGACAAGAGCGAAACTCTGTCTCAAAAAAATAAAAAATGAAATACTGTGCAGCAGTTCCCTGGCAGATACTATAAAATGTGCTGGGCTGGGATGCTCAGGACTCTATGAAATTGCTGATTTCTGTCCCCTCTTTCACTCCCAGCAAGAGAGAAAGAGCAGAAGTGAGAGTAATAAGAAGAATGATACTAATAGTGGGTGACATTTGTTCCAGCATTTCTGAGTTCCAAAACATTATGGTACTCAACACATTAAGTGTATTAATTCATGTCATTCTCACAATGGCCCTAGAAGACGGCTGCTATTTTAAGATCCATTTTACAGATGGAGAAACTGAGGCACAGGGCACTAAGTCACTTGTGCAGGGTTACATAGCCAGTAAATAGCAGATTCAAACTCTGTCAGTCAGTCCCCATTATGTTTCTTTTTAACTTTTTGCTTTAAATTCAATTTAGACTTACAGAAAAGTTGCGAAGATAGTACAGAGAGTTCCCTGAAGCCCTTCTCCCAGCTTTCCTGAATGTGAACCTCTTACATAACCACAGGGCAGTGATCAGAACTAGAAAAATGACATTGGTGCAGTGCGTTTAACTAAACTACAGACTTTATTTGGATTTTACCCGTTTTTCCAGAAACATCCATTATCTGTTCCAGGATCCAGTCAAGGGTCCCCGATATCATTTGGGTGTGTGTCCCCTCCAAATCTTGTGGTGATATGTGATCCACAATGTTGGAGGTGGGGCCTGGTGGGAGGTGTTTGGGTCATGGGGGGCAAATCCCTCATGAATGGCTTGGGGCTGTCCTCGTAATAATGAACGAGTTCTCTCTGTTAGCTCACCTGAGATCTGGTTGTTTCAAAGAGTCTGGGACCTCCCCCTTTCCCTCTCTCTTGCTCTGTCTCGTCATGACACGCCTGTTCCAGCTTTGCCTTCCACCAGGAGTAAAAGCTCCCTGAGGCCTCTCCAGAAGCCAAGCAGATGCTGGCACTATCCTTGTACAGCCTGCAGAACCATGAGCCAATTCAACCTCGTTGCTTTAGAAATTACCCAGCTTCAGGTATTTCTTTATAGCACGCAAACTGATGAGAAACACAGTCCCACTTTGCATGTAGTTGTGCCTCTCTCTCTAGGCTCCCATCTGTGACAGACACCTCCCCCCACAGCAGTCTGCTTTTGTCTCTCATGATTTTGACCCTTTTGATGAATACTGGCCAGACATTTTTGCAGTTGTCCCTCAATTTGGGCATGTCTCATGTTTCCTGGTGATTAGCTTGAGGTTGTACACTTTTGTCAAGGAGACCACATAAGTGATGCTACACCCTCAGTGCGTCTTCCCAAGGGCTGCACGATTCTGAGGTCTTATTACTGGTGCCATTAACCTTGATCATCAGAGCCCGGGTCCTAACCCCTTGGTTTAAATGCTTTCTGTGTGTAGCGAGAAGGAAAAAAGCAAACCCAAAATATTCAGCAGGACACATCAGCAGACCTCACCCATCCCTTGGGCTGACCTAGTAAATACATATGAAGGGCTCAGTAACTGTGAACACCCTCCGGATTTTAAGAAGGCTTAAAAACACCCACTAGTGATGGCAGGAGTGGGAAAGAAAAACACCCACATTTGGGGACTTTGGAAATAATTCAAGCAATGAAGATTGGAAGAGATGATCAGGGAAGGGGAAATAAATCCAGCAGAGATGAAAGCCAAGGTCTGCAGCTGCTCAGACCATCAAACCTTTATAAGCAACGTGAGGTTTTAAGGAAAGGAGTGAATTATAGCTGTTAGGACAGGGACAAGGAGGCTTTGATCTGAAAGTGGGAGACATCTTAAAGGAAGCTGTGGCTTTCGCATAAGTTATTTCCACATCCTCCAGAGGTGCATTAGATGAACCCACTTGGAATTTACAGGTCTGTGGAAGGACCCTTATTCCTAATGGTAAACACTTGAAACAAGCGGCTTTGCAGGAGCGGAGTTGATATTTGGAGAGAGAAAGCCCAGCGCTCTGGCAGGCGTACCTGAGAACCTTGCAGCATTTTATGAGGCTCCCTGCCCCGCTGGAACAGATAGATACAGGATTTGTGATCTTACGAGGTATTTGGGCATTGCTGTGGGAGGTCATTTGGGTGAGCACTTGACCTCTCTATTTGAAAAAGTATCAGTTTGAAGACACTGTCTTTACTGCCAGGAAACTTTAGAACAGAGTGCTATAACATGGCTTTTTGGACAGCCACCCTGTCATTAACCAGATGTTGGCCTCTGTTTGCCCTGAGACAAGACCCTAGCCTATGCCAGACTTTTCCCCTCGTTGAGCACTGGGTGCAGTGGCGCGATCACAGCTCGCTGCAGCCTTGACCTCTTGCCAAGGACTTTTAACAGCACATCCTGTGGGACTTCGACACTGTGATGTATGCATGGTACACGTGGCTGGCACTGCAAAACGCCATCAAAACGGCCCCACAGGCAGCCATCTGCTGTCAAGAATTCAGAAGCGTGTGCAGCACATACAACATCTAGGTGCCTTGGGAGGAAGAGGATGGGAGGGATTTTTAGTTGGGTTAAGTCAAACACCCACTGAAACGATGAATGAACCTTCCAGTGGGACGGAAGTTACAGCTGATTGGAAGTAGGAGAAAATTGAGATGAAGAAAAACAAGTCCCAGAGGCAGACACTCCTGGGTTCTAATCCCAGTTTTACTCATAATCTGTGAGCTTTAATTTGCAAGTTGCTTAACCTCAAGGATGAAGGTTTCAGTTTCTCACCTCCTGAAAGTCTGTCCTCAGATGTGGAGCCTTCTCTGATGACCCAACCCGGACCGCAGTGTTCCTGGGTCCCTTCCAGTTGAGATGGCTCCAGCACCTCTGACCACAGGACACATTATTTTACATATTTATGCACCTTCAGCCCCTCCTGGCTCAGATGTCAGCTCCACCGAGGCAGGGATTTCATCAATGTTCTGCTTAGGACTGACTGGCACACAGTAGGTGCTCAGGAAACATCAGTGAAGTGATTGAGAGGAGTCACCGACCTTGATCTGTTGTTTCCGTTTTTGGGTGGAAGATAAACTAGGATAACCATGGCTTAGGTCTCAGAATCATGCCTGGCACAGAGCAGATGCCCGATAATCAGTAACGATTGCTAATGTCAACTCAGTCACTCTTTTCATTCAATAAATAGTTAACAAACGTTTGCTGTATGCCAGTTTCCAGCTGGAGATAGTGCTGAGAACAAAACAGATACTCCTTTTTTTTTCCTAGAAATTATTTCCTGAGAGCCTACCACATGCTTCCCGCTCTCCCGTGAACAAAAGACAAAGTCTCTCCTCCCATGGAGCTCGTATTCCAGTGGGAATGCGGTAAACAATAAAAGTGACTCTGAAGAAAGAAGATGATTTCAGGGGTGTGCTACTAAAAGAAAAAACATTAGAACCAGGGTCATGTGCAAGGTGTGGCTGGAGGTGGGAGGTGATGGGGGCTGCTTTAGCTGGAGTGGTTAGGGGAGGTCACATCTGAGCTGAGACCCAAATGAGGAGGAGGAGCGGCCAGTGTGGGAGGGGCTGGGACCCCACCTGTGGTCCTGGCAGCATCCGCATCATGAGGAGCATGTGAGAAATCTCAAGCCTCATCCGGAACCTTCAGAGTCTGTGAACAGATTGCTCAGCTACTGCTGGGCATTGACCGAAGCAGACCTTTCTTACTAAGGAAAGTTTGGGGCTTGAGAGTGCCTGTCCTCTGCTGAGATTTGCAGTACCGTTTTGTTAACCGCTACAAGGCAAAATGGCTCATTCTAGGAGTCCTGTTTCTTTCTTTTTGTTTTTATTTTTTCCTTTTTTGAGACAGGGTCTCATTCTGTTGCCCAGGCTGGAGCACAGTGGCACGATCACAGCTCACTGCAGCCTTGACCTCTGGGCTCAAGCAGTCCTGCTTCAGCCCCCAAGTACCTGGAACTACAATGCACATGACCATACCTGGCTAATTTTTCTATTATTTTGTAGAGATGGGGTCTCGCTATGTTTCCCAGGCTGATCTCAAGCTCCTGGCCTCAAGTGATCCTCCTGTGTCAACCTCTCAAACGGGCTTCTATTTCTTTTATCCGTATTTACAGTATAAGACTGAGACATGAAATATTTTTAGCTACCATCTGAGTAGGATCTGGTGTCATTGAGCGTGTCTCCTACATGTCCTGGAAGTCAAGAGCTGTGTCTGAGTCATCTTGGTCTCCCCAGCACTTAACCTGTGGACTGTGCAGGGCATAGAATCGACCACCTTCCGTGGTGGGCCTTTCACAGTTTCTCAACCTTTTTTCATGATCGTCCCCCACCCCCAACACTCCCACCCCAAGGATCCTTTGTCGACATTTTTTCTTCTAAATGAAATTCGGAAGAATAAGGGAGCATGGAAATTAGAGGCTACCCAGATCTCTCTCTCTCTCTCCACGCTTAGAACCCTTGTTGGTTTTGCAAGTTTCTCAGCAAGAAAGGCTTCTTTATGAAAAGTAAATACCACGGACTCTGGTACCTCTGTTTATGTACTGAAGATGTATCTCTCCTTCATTCATAAAAAGAGTAATATGCCGGGGGGCGGGCACAGTGGCTCATGCCTGTAATCACAGCACTTTGGAAACCAAGATGGGCAGGTTGCTTGAACCCAGGAGTTCTCAGCCAGGCTGGGCAACGTGACAAAACTCCATCTCTACTAGAAATACAAAGAACTAGGTAGGTGTGGTGACGCATGCCTGTAGTCTCAGCTACTCAGGAGGCCGAGGTGGGAGAATCACCTGAGCCCCAAAAGTCAAGACTGCAGTGAGCTGAGATAGTGCCACTGCACTCCGGCCTGAGCAACAGGAGTGAGACCTTGTCTCAAATAAAAAAAAA
>PVKP010036560.1:0-22369 GCA_004027715.1 Plecturocebus donacophilus | reverse complement strand
TGCTCAGCCATATTCCGGTGGTTGCAGAGTGCAAAGAACTGTGGCCCAGCACTCTGGGAGCCGCCCATTGAGAGAGGAGCCTAGGGTGAGAAGGGGATATTCTGCTATCCTCCGGCCTCACTCAAGTCTGGGACCTGCACTGCCACCCTCTACCACAGGCTCCACCGCAACTGCGACCGGTACATGGCACAGCAGAAGCGCTGGCAACCCACAGCTCTCACCGCTGTGACCAGCGGTGGAGACCCAGGCATCGAGTCCGCCTCAGAGGCACCACCTCACTGCCCTGGTGGCAGTCTGCCACCCTCCTACCTCCCCGGCACTCTGCAGTCTCCGTCGCTGCCACCCAATGCATTGAGTTGAGCTGTGGCGCCACAGTCTCCAGCCTCCACCATGCGGCAGATGGCTCTTTCTTCTCCTGGTACGGAGCAGCAGGGCAGGCAAACCAATGGAGCCCAGAACGGGACTGAGAGAGAACGCTAGACCCTGACTTTGTCATGCTGGCCACTGGGGGCCACGGGCCAGTTTCAGTGAAGGCACTCTCACCCTCCTTCTGAAGTCCATGGCAGCTCTTTCTGGCCATAACTCTCTCGGGAGCCTAGACGGGAGACACCATGGTGCCAGGTCCCCTGCCACAACAAACGCAGCCCGAAAGAGCACACTGACCCGCTATTTGCCAGGCAGTGCACGTCGCGGAGAGCACCCAACCCACCCACCGCCTTCCAACACCTCAGTCAGTGTTTCCGCCCAAAGAGTCCTCCCCCATCACCGTCTCAGTGTAGATTCTGCATCGCCTTCAGCACCACCCCTCCTGTTCACCAGCAATGTAGCTCCCTAGAGTTACCGTACCACATTCTCCACCGCCGCCACTGCAGACCTCAATAGCGCCCGCATCCGCTCCCCTTGTGTGAAAAGCCGGGTGGGGTAAACCTGCCTTGGACGACCTTAGGCTCTCTGATACCAGCCCTGTGTCCTCTGATACCTTCTGCTGAACCTCCCCCTGATAGACAACACGCAGCTGCAGTGGTGGACCACGGATCCAAGGGCCCAACCTTGCTACGACGGATTAATCGGGTGCCGCAGCATCAGGAGTACAGGAACTTGCATGCCCCAGCCCAATCCCAGGGGCTATGAGATTCCCAGCGCTCACCACCAGTGTCCTGAACCGGGGTCTAAAATGAACAGAATGAGAATGGGGACCGGCAACCAGCCCCACCCCCGAGGCCGCGCCATTCCCAGCGCCCCACCCGGCACTCGTGGCCTGGCCGAGGAAGAGGGACTCTTGGAAATGCACTCGGTAATTCTCGTGCTTTCTAGCGCCAGCCGCAGCCTTGCACTCACCTGCAGCTGCCAACTACCAGTGGCCATACAGCAACCACAATGACAACCACAGACGCTCCCCACCCGCTCCACCCAGGAAGGATTCCAGGACCGGAAGCCTCCGCAGCTCCTCACACTGGCAGTCGGCCCTGCTGCTGCAGGTAAGCAGGGACGAGCAAGGCAGTCTTGAGTATCTGGCTGCAAATCACCCAGCGACCGCGGCTTGTTACTATGTGCATTGAACAAAGAAGAGGGGCCCCAGTCTAGGAGAGCCTTCCGCCGTTTGTCCTTCGTCTCTCTTCAGAAAACAACTGCCAAACAAGGCCAAGGGATAAGCTGGAGTCGCCCCTTGCTGACGCCGCAGGTCAAAAGATGTGGTAACCGTGGAGGTGCATGTGGAAGTCAGCGGCGCAGAACTAGGGACCATATGCCACCGTGGCCCTAATGGAGGCGGTGACGCCCCAGCTGAAGAAGGGCGGTAAAAGTTGCTCAGCCCTATTCCGGTGGTCACAGACTGCAAAGAACTGCGGCCCAGCACTCTGGGAGCCGCCAATCGAGAGCGGAGCCTAGGGTGAGAAGGGGATGTTCTGCGATACTCAGGTCTCACTCAGGTCTGGGACCTCCACTGCCACCCTCTGCCAGAGGCTCACATGCAACTACGATCGGAACATGGCACGGCAGAAGCGCTGGCAACCCACAGCTCTCCCCGCAGTGACCAGCGGCGGAGACCCAGGCATTGAGTCCACTGCGGAGGCACCACTTCACTGCTCTGGTGGCAGTCTGCCACCCTCCTCTTTCCCCGGCACTCTGCAATCTCCGTCGCTACCACCCAATGCATTGAGGTGAGCTGTGGCGCCACAGGCTGCAGCCTCCAGCATTCGGCAGATGGCTCTTTCTTCTCCTGGCACGGAACAGCTAAGCGGGCAAACCAAGGAAGCCCAGAGCGGGACTGAGAGAGAACGCTAGACCCTGACTTTGTCATGCTGGCCACTGAGGGGCAAGGGCCTGTTTCAGTGAAGGCACTCACACCCTCCCTCCAACGTCCATGGCAGCTCTTTCTGGCCTTTCCTGTGTAGGGAGCAGAGACAGGAGACACCAGGGTGCCACGGCGCCTGCCACAACCAATGCAGACCGGAAGAGCACACTGACACGCTATTTGCCAGGTAGTGCACGTCGCAGAGAGCACCTGTCCCACCCACCGCCTTCCAACACCTCAGCCTGTGTGTCCGGCCCAAAGAGTCCTCCCCCATCACCGTCTCAGTGTAGACTCCGTAGCGCCTTCGGCACCACCCCTCTCGCCAGCAGCAATGTAGTTCCCTAGAGTTACCCTAATACATCCTCCACCGCTTGCACTGCAGCCCTCGATAGCGCCCGCATCCGCTCCCCTGGTTTGCAATGCCGAGTGGGGGAAATGTGCCTTGGACGAACTCAGGCTCTCTGAGACAAGCCCTGTGTTCCTCGGTACATTCTGCTGAACCTGCCCCTGATAGACAGCGTGCAGCAGCAGTGGTGGACCACAGATCCAAGGGCCCAACTTGGCTACGACGGATTAATCGGGCGCCAAAAAATCAGGAGGACCGGAACTTGCGCACCCCAGCCCCATCTAAGGGGCCACGGGGTTTCCAGCGCTCACCACCAGTGCCCTGAACTGGGGTCTTAAATGAACACAATGAGGGTGGGGACCGGCACTCAGCCTCACCCCTGAGGCTGCGCGGTGCCCAGCGCCCTACCCGGCACTCTTGGCGTGGCCGAGGAAGAGGGACTACTGGAAATGCACTCGGTAATTCTTGGGCCTTCTAGCGCCAGCCGCTTCCTCGCACTCACCTGCAGCTGCCACCTGCCAGTGGCCATGCAGCATACACGGTGAGATCCACAGACGCTCCGCACCCGCTCCACCCCCGGGAGGATTCCAGGGCCGGAAGCCTCCGCAGCTCCTCACACAGGCAGTCGGCCCTGCTGCTGCAGGTAAGCAGGGACGTGCCAGGCGGTCTTGAGGATCTGGCTGCACATCACCCAGCGACCGTGGCACTCCACTCTGTGCATTTCCGAATGAAGAGGGGCCCTATGCTAGGAGAACTGTCCGCCGTGTGCCCCTCATGTCTCCTGGGATAACAAGTGCCAAACAAGGCCAAGGGATCAGCTGGAGCCGCCCCTTGCAAATGCCGCAGGTCAACAGAGGTGGTAACCTTGGAGGTGCATGCGACAGCCAGCAGCGCAGAACTACGGGCCAGATGCCACCATGGCCCTAATCGAGGTGGTGAATCACCAACTGAAGGAGGGCGGTAAAGGTTGCTCAGCCCTATTCCGGTGGTCGCAGAGTGCAAAGAACTGCAGCCCAGCAATCTGGTAGCCGCTAATCGAGATCGGAGCCTAGGGTGACAAGGGAATATTGTGTGATACTCAGGCCTCACTCAGGTCTGGGACCTGCACAGCCACCCTCTGCCACAGGCTCCCCGCAACTGCGACCGGAACATGGCACGGCAGAAGCACTGGCAACCCACAGCTCTCCCCGTGGTGACCAGTGGCGGAGACCCAGGCATCGAGTCCGCCTCGGGAGCACCACTTCACTGCCCTGGTGAGAGTCTGCCACCCTCCTACCTCCCCGGCACACTGCAATCTCCGTCGCTGCCAACCGATGCATTGAGGTGAGCTGTGACACCACGGGCTCCAGGCTCCAGCATGCGGCCGATGGGTCTTTCTTCTCCTGGCACGGAGCAGCTGGGCCGGCAAACCAAGGAAGCCTAGAACGGGACTAAGAGAGAACGCTAGACCCTGATTTTGTCATGCTGGCCATGGGGGGCATGGGCCAGTTTCAGTGAAGGCACTCACACCCTCCCTCCAAAGTCCACGGCAGCTCTTTCTGGCCCTACCTGTCTACGGAGCGGAGACGGGAGACACAATGGTGCCACGGCCCCTACCACTACCATCGCCGCCCGGAAGAGCAAACTGACCCTCTATTTGCCAGGCAGTGCACGTCGCGGAGGGCACCCGTCCCACCCACCGCCTTCCAACATCTCAGTGTGTGTGTCCCGCCCAAAGAGTCCACCCCCATCACCGTCTCAGTGTAGACTCCGTAGCGCCTTCGGCACCACCTCTCCTCGCTGCCAGCAATGTAGCTCCCTATAGTTACCCTACCACATCCTCCACCGCTGGCACTGCAGCCCTCGATAGCCCCTGCATCCGCTCACCTGGTGTGTAATGCCGAGTGGGGGAAACGTGCCTTGGACGACCTCAGGCTCTCTGAGACCAGCCCTGTGTCCTCTGGTACCTTCTGCTGAACCATCCACTGATAGTCAGTGCGCAGCAGCAGTGGGGGACCACAAATCCAAGGGCTCAACCTTCCTACGACGGATTAGTCGGGCGCCGCAGCATCAGGAGGACTGGAACTTGCGCGCCC
Organism: Plecturocebus donacophilus; assembly: GCA_004027715.1. Taxonomy (NCBI): domain Eukaryota; kingdom Metazoa; phylum Chordata; class Mammalia; order Primates; family Pitheciidae; genus Plecturocebus; species Plecturocebus donacophilus. The sequence continues at coordinate 17,655 of PVKP010036560.1, read as the reverse complement.
CAGCCCCATCCTAGGGGCTACGGCGTTCCCAGCGCTCACCGCCAGTGCCCTCAACCGGGGTCAAAAATGAACAGAATGAGTGTGGGGACCAGCACTCATCCCCAACCCTGAGGCCGTGCCGTGCCCAGCGCCCCACCTGACACTCGTGGTGTGGCCGTGGAGGAGGGACTCCTGGAAATGCACCAGGTAATTTTTGGGCCTCCTAGCGCCAGCAGCTGCCTTGCACTCACATGAAGCTGTCCGCTGCCAATGGCCATGAAACAACCACAGCGATAACCAAAGAGGCTCCCCACCCGCTCCACCCTAGGGTGGATTCCAGGGCCAAAGGCCTCCGCGGCTCCTCACACAGGCGGCGGGCTCTGCTGCTGCGGGTAAGCAGGGATAAGCCAGGCAGTTTTCAGGATTCGGCTTCACATCAACCAGCGACCGCAGCTCGTCACTCTGCGCATTGGCCAAAGAAGAGGGGACCTAGGCTAGGAGAACAGTTCGCCGTGGACCCCTCATGTCTCCTGGGAAAACAGCTGCCAAACAAGGCCAAGGGATCTGCTGGAGCCGCCCCTGGCAGATGCCGCAAGTCAACAGAGGTGGTAACTGTGGAGGTGCATGCGGCAGCCAGGGGCGCAAAACTCAGGGCCAGAAGCCACCATGGCCCTAATGGAGGCGGTAAAGCCCCAGCTGAAGGAGGGCGGTAAAGGTTGCACAGAACCATTCCGGTGGTTGCAGAGTGTAAAAAATGCGGCCCAGCAGTCTGGGAGCCGCCAAATCAGAGTGGAGCCTACGGTGAGAAGGAGATATTCTACGATACTCAGGCCTCACTCAGGTCTGGGACCTGCACTGCCACCCTCTGCAACAGGCTCTCCCGAAACTGCGACCGGAAAATGGCACGGCAGAAGCGCTGGCAAAGCACAGCTCTCCCCGCGGTGACCAGCGGCAGAGACCCAGGCATCGAGTCTGCCTCGGGAGCACCACTTCTCTGCCCTGGTGACAGTCTGCCACACTTCTACCTCCCCGGCACTCTGCCATCTCCGTCGCTGCCACCTAATGCATTGAGGTGAGCTGTTACACCATGGGCTCCAGGCTCCAGTATGCAGCCGATGGCTCTTTCTTCTCCAGGCACAGAGCAGCTGGGCCGGCAAACCAAGGAAGCCTAGAACGGGACTGAGAGAGAACACTAGACCCTGATTTTGTCATGCTGGCGACTGGGGGACACGGGCCAGTTTCAGTGAAGGCACTCACACCCTCCCTCTGAAGTCCACAGCAGCTCTTTCTGGCCCTACCTTTCTAGGGAGCGGAGACGGGAGACACCATGGTGCCAGGGCCGCTGACGCAACCAACGCCACCCGGAAGAGCAAACTGACCCTCTATTTGGTAGGCAGTGCACGTCGCGGAGGACACCCGTCCCTCCCACCGCCTTCCAACACCTCAGTCTGTGTGTCCCGCCCAAAGAGTCCTCCCCCATCACCGTCTCAGTGTAGACTCCGTAGAGCCTTCGTCACCACCCCTCCTCGCCGCCAGCAATGTAGCTCCCTAGAGTTACCCTACCACATCCTCCACCGCCGGCACTGCAGCCCTCGATAGGGCCCGCATCCGATCACCTGGTGTGTAATGCCGAGAGGGGGAAACCTGCCTTGGACCACCTCAGGCTCTCTGATACCAGCCCTGTGTCCTCTGATACCTTCTGCTGAACCTCCCCCTGATAGACAGCACGCAGCTGCAGTGGTGGACCACGGATCCAAGGGCCCAACCTTGCTACGACGGATTAATCGGGTGCAGCAGCATCAGGAGGACAGGAACTTGCGTGCCCCAGCCCCATCCCAGGGGCTACGGGATTCCCAGCGCTCACCACCAGTGTCCTGAATCGGGGTCAAATATGAACAGAATGAGAATGGGGATCGGCACTCAGCCCCACTTCCGAGGCCGCGCCATTCCCAGCGCCCCACCCGGCACTCATGACGTGGCCGAGGAAGAGGGACTCCTGGAAATGCACTCGGTAATTCTCGGGCCTTCTAGCGCCAGCCGCAGCCTTGCACTCACCTGCAGCTGCCAACTGCCAGTGGCCATACAGCAACCACAATGTCAACCACAGATGCTCCCCACCCGATCCACCCTGGAAGGATTCCAGGGCCGGAAGCCTCCGGAGCTCCTCACACAGGCAGTCGGCCCTGCTGCTGCAGGTAAGCAGGGACGAGCAAGGCAGTCTTGAGTATCAGGCTCAAATCACCCAGCGACCACGGCTCATCACTCTGTGCATTGGCCAAAGAAAAGGGGCCCTAGTCTAGGAGAGCCTTCCGCCGTGGGCCCCTCATGTCTACTGGGAAAACAACTGCCAAACAATGCCAAGGGATCAGCTGGAGCCGCCCCTTGCAGATGCCACAGGTCAACAGAGGTGGTAACGGTGGATGTTCATGCCGCAGCCAGCGGCGCAGAAGTAGGGGCCAGATGCAACCGTGGCCCTAATGGAGGCGGTGAAGCCCTAGCTGTAGGAGGGCGGTAAAGGTTGCTCAGCCCAATCCGGTGGTCGCAGAGTGCAATGAACTGCTGCCCAGCACACTGGGAGCCGCCAATTGAGAGCGGAGCCTAGGGTGAGAAGGGGATATTCTGCGAGACTCAGGCCTCATTCAGGTCTGGGAACTGCACTGCCACCCTCTGCCACAGGCTCCCCCGCAACTGCGACCGGAACATAGCATGGCAGAAGCGCTGGCAACCCACAGCTCACCCCGCGGTGACCAGTGGCGGAGACCAAGGAATTGAGTCCGCCTCGGAGGCACCACTTCACTGCCCTGGTGGCAGTCTGCCACCCTCCTACCAACCCAGCACTCTGCAATCTTCGTCGCCGCCACCCAATGCATTGAGGTGAGCTGTGGTGCCACAGGCTCCAGTCTGCAGCATGCGGTAGATGGCTCTTTCTTCTCCTGGCAAGGAGCAGCTGGGCGGGCAATCCAAGGAGGACCAGAACGGGACTGAAAGAACGCTGGATCCTGACTTTTTCATGCTTGCCACGGGCGGGCACGGGCCAGTTTCAGTGAAGGCACTCACACCCTCCCTCCGAAATCCGGGGCAGCTCTTTCCGGCCCTACCTGTCTAGGGAGCGAAGACGGGAGACACCACGGTGCCAGGACCCCTACCACAACCAACGCAGCCCGGAAGACCACACTGACCCTCTGTTTGCCAGGCAGTTCATGTCGTGGAGAGCACCCGTCCCACCCACCGCCTTCCAACACCTCAGTCTGTGTGTCCCGCCCAAAGAGTCCTCCACCATCACCGTCTCAGTGTAGACTCCGCAGCTCCTCACTTTGGCAGTCGGCCCTGCTGCTGCAGGTTAGCAGGGACAAGCCAGGCGGGCTTGAGGATCCGGCTGCACATCACCCAGCGACCGTGGCTCGTCACTCTGCACATTGACCATAGAAGAGGAGCCCTAGTCTAGGAGAGCAGTCTGCCATGTGCCCCTCATGTCTCCTGGGAAAACAACTGCCAAACAATGCCAAGGGATCTGCTGGAGCCACACCTTGCAGATGCCGCAGGTCAACAGAGGTGGTAACCGTGGAGGTGCAAGGGGCAGACAGCGGTGCAGAACTAACGGCAAGATGCCACCGTGGCCCTAATGGAAGCGGTGAAGCCCCAGCTGAAGGAGGGAGGTAAAGGTTGCTCAGCCCTATTCCGGTGGTCGCAGAGTGCAAAGAACGGCGGCCCAGCACTCTGGGAGCCGCCCATTGAGAGAGGAGCCTAGGGAGAGAAGGGGATATTCTGCGAGACTCAGGCCTCATTCAGGTCTGTGACCTGCAATGCCACCCTCTGCCACAGGCTCCCCCACAGCTGCGACCGGAACATGGCAAGGCAGAAGCGCTGGCAACCCACAGCTCTCCCCGCGGTGAACAGCGGCGGAGACCCAGGAATCGAGTCCGCCTCGGAGGAACCACTTCACTGCCCTGGTGGCAGTCTGCAACCCTCCTACCTCCCCGGCACTCTGCAATCTCCGTCGCTGCCACCCAATGCATTGAGGTGAGCTGTGGCGCCACAGGCTCCAGCCTTCAGCATGCGGTAGATGTCTCTTTCTTCTCCTGGCACGGAGCAGCTGGGCGGGCAATCCAAGGAAGACCAGAACGGGACTGAGAGAGAACGCTGGACCCTGACTTTTTCATGCTGGCCACTGGGGGGCACGAGCCAGTTTCAGTGAAGGCACTCACACCCTCCCTCCGAAGTCTGGGGCAGCTCTTTCTTGCCCTACCTCTCTAGGGAGCAGAGACGGGAGACCCCATGGTCCCATTGCCCCTGTCACAACCAACGCAGCCCAGAAGAGCACACTGACCCTCTATTTGCCAGGCAGTTCACGTTGCGGAGAGCACCCGTCCCACCCACCGCCTTTCAACCCCTCAGTCTGCGTGTCCAGCCCAAAGTGTCCTCCACCATCACCGTCTCAGTGTAGACTCCGCAGCTCCTCACACAGGCAGTCGGCCCTGCTGCTGCAGGTAAGCAGGGACAAGCCAGGCGGTATTGAGGATCCGGCTGCACATCACCCAGTGACCACGTCTTGTCACTCTGCGCATAGGAAAAAGAAGAGGGGACCTAGGCTAGGAGAGCAGTCCTTCATGTGCCCCTCATGTCTCCTCAAAAAATGACCTCCAAACAAGGCCAAGGGATCAGCTGGAGTCGCCCATTGCAGAAGCCGCAGGTCAACAGAGGTGGTAACCGTTTAGGTGTTTGCGGCAGCCAGCGGCACAGAACTTGGGGCCAGATGCCACCGTGGCACAAATGGAGGCTGTGAAGCCCCAGCTGAAGGAGGGTGTTAAAAGTTGCTCAGCCCTATTCCGGTGGTTGCAGAGTGCAAAGAACTGCAGCCCAGTACTCTGGGAGCTGCCAATCGAGAGCAGAGCCTAGAGTGAGAAGGGGATATTCTGCGATACTCAGGCCTCTCTCAGGTCTGGGACCTGCACTGCCACCCTCTGCCACAGGATCCACCGCAACTGCGGCCGGAACATGGCATGGCAGAAGCGCTGGCAACCCACAGCTCTACCCGCGGTGACCAGCGGTGGAGACCCAGGTATCAAGTCCGCCTCGGAGGCACCACTTCACTGCCCTGGTGGCAGTCTGCCACCCTCCTACCACCCCGGCACTCTGCAATCCCCTTCGCTGTCACCCAATGCTTTGAGGTGAGCTGTGGTGCCACAGGCTCCAGCCTCCAGCGTGCGGCAGATGACTCTTTCTTCTCGTGGCACGCAACAGCTGGGCGGGCAAAACAAGAAAGCCCAGAACGGGAGTGAGAGAGAATGCTAGACCCTGACTTTTATATGCTGGCAACTCAGGGGCACGGGCCAGTTTCAGTGAAGACACTCACACCCTCCCTCCAAAGTCCACAGCAGCTCTTTCTGGCCCTACCTCTCTGGGGAGAGGAGACGGGAGACACCATGGTGCCAGGGCCCCTGCCACAGTGACCCGCTATTTGCCAGGCAGTCCACGTCACGGAGAGCACCTGTCCCACCCACCGCCTTCCAACACCTCAGTCTGTGTGTCCGGCCCAAGGACTCCTCCCCCATCACCGTCTCAGTGTAGACTTCGTAGCGCCTTCGGCACCACCCCTCCAAGCCAGCAGCAATTAGTTCCCTAGTGTTACCCTACCACATCCTCCACCGCCTGCACTGCAGCCCTCGATAGCGCACGCATCTGCTTCCCTGGTGTGCAATGCCGGGTGGGGGAAACGTGTCTTGGACGACCTCAGGCTCTCTGAGACCAGCCCTGTGTTCTCCGGTACCTTATGCTGAACCTGACCCTGATAGACAGTGTGCAGCAGCAGTGGTGGACCACGGATCCAAAGGCCCAACTTGGCTACACCGGATTAATCAGGCGCAGAAGCCTCAGGAGGAACGGAACTGGCGCACCCCAACCCCATCTCAGGGGCTACGATGTTTCCAGCGCTCACCACCATTGCCCTGAACCGGGGTCATAAATGAACAGAATGAGGGTGGGGACCGGCACTCAGCCCCAACCCCGAGGCCGCACCATGCCAAGTATCCCACCCGGCACTAGTGGCGTGGCCGACGAAGAGGGACTCCTGGAAATGCACTGGGTAAATCTCGAGACTTCTAGCGACAGCCGCTGCCTTGCACTCTCCTGCAGCTTCCACCTGCCAGTGGCCATGCAGCAACCACAGTGACAACCACAGACGCTCCCCAACCGCTCCACCGCGGGGAGGATGCCAGGGCCAGAAGCCTCCGCAGCTCCTCACACAGGCAGACTGCCCTGCTGTTGGAGGTAAGCAGGGACAAGCCAGGCGATCTTGAGGATCCTGCTGCACATCACCAGGCGACTGCGACTCGTCACTCTGCGAATTGGCCAAAGAAGTGGGGCCCTAGGCTAGGAGAGCAGTCCGCAATGTGCCCCACGTGTCTCCTGGAAAAACAACTGTCAAAAAAGGCCAAGGGATCAGCTGGAGCCGCCCCTAGCAGATGCCGCAGGTCAACAGAAGTGGTAACCTTGGGGTTGCATGCGGCAGCCAGCGGCACAGAACTAGGGGCCAGATGCCACCGTGGCGCTAATGGAGGCGGTAAAACCCCAACTGAAAGAGGGCGGTAAAAGTTGCTCAGCCATATCCCGGTGGTTGCAGAGTGCAAAGAACTGCGGCCCAGCACCCTGGGAGCCCTCAATCGAAAGTGGAGCCTAGGGTGAGAAGGGGATATTCTGCTATACTCCGGCCTCACTCAAGTCTGGGACCTGCACTGCCACCCTCTGCCACAGGCTCCACCGTAACTGCGACCGGTACATGGCACAGCAGAAGCGCTGGCAACCCATAGCTCTCCCCTCTGTGACCAGCGGCGGAGACCCAGGCATCGAGTCCGCCTCGGAGGCACCACTTCACTGCAATGGTGGCAGTCTGCCACCCTCCTACCTCCCCGCCACTCTGCAGTCTCCGTCACTGCCACCCAATGCATTGAAGTGAGCTGTGTCGCCACAGGCTCCAGCCTCCAGCATGCGGCAGATGGCTCTTTCTTCTCCTGGTACAGAGCAGCTGGGCGGGCAAACAAATGAAGCCCAGAACGGGACTGAGAGCGAATGCTAGACCCTGACTTTGTCATGCTGGCCACTGGGGGTCACGGGCCAGTTTCAGTGAAGGCACTTTCACCCTCCCTCCGAAGTCCATGGCAGCTCTTTCTGGCCATAACTCTCTAGGGAGCCTCGATGGGAGACACCATGGTGCCAGGTCCCCTGCCACAACAAACGCAGCCCGAAAGAGCACTCTGTCCCGCTATTTGCCAGGCAGTGCACGTCGCGGAGAGCACCCAACCCACCCACAGTCTTCAAACAACACAGTCTGTGTGTCCCGCCCAAAGAGTCCTCCCCCATAACCATCTCAGTGTAGATTCCATAGCGCCTTCGGCACCACCCCTCCTGTTCACCAGCAATGTAGCTCCCTAGAGTTACCGTACCACACCCTCCACCGCCGCCACTGCATCCCTCGGCAGTGCCCGCATGTGCTCCCCTGGTGTGCAAAGCCGGGTGGGGGAAACCTGCCTTGGACGACCTCAGGCTCTCTGATACCAGCCCTGTGTCCTCTGATACCTTCTGCTGAACCTCCGCCTATAGACAGCACGCCGCTGCAGTGGTGGACCACGGATCCAAGGGCCCAACCTTGCTACGACGGATTAATCGGGTGCCGCAGCATCAGGAGGACAGGAGCTTGCGTGCCCCAGCCCCATCCCAGGGGCTATGGGGTTCCCAGCGCTCACCACCAGTGTCCTGAAATGGGGTCAAAAATGAACAGAATGAGAATGGGGACCGGCAATCAGCCCCACCCCCGAGGCCGCGCCATTCCCAGCGCCCCACCCGGCACTCGTGGCGTCGCCGAAGAAGAGGGACTCCTGGAAATGCACTCGGTAATTCTCGGGCCTTCTAGCACCCGCTGCAGCCTTGCACTCACCTGCAACTGACAACTACCAGTGGCCATACAGCAACCACAATGACAATCACAGACGCTCCCCATCCGCTCCACCCTGGAAGGATTCCAGGGCCGGAAGCCTCCGCAGCTCCTCACACAGGCAGTCGGCCCTGCTGCTGCAGGTAAGCAGGGACGAGCAAGGCAGACTTGAGTATCTGGCTGCAAATCACCCAGCGACCGCGGCTCGTCACTCTGTGCATTGGCCAAAGAAGAGGGGCCCTAGTCTAGGAGAGTCTTCCGCCGTTTGCCGTTCGTCTCTCCTCAGAAAACAACTGCCAAACAAGGCCAAGGGATCAGCTGGAGTCGCCCCTTGCTGACGCCACAGGTCAAAAGATGTGGTAACCGTGGAGGTGCATGTGGAAGCCAGCGGTGCAGAACTAGGGACCAGATGCCACCGTGGCCCTAATGGAGGCGGTGAAGCCCCAGCTGAAGCAGGGCGCTAAAGGTTGCTCAGCCCTATTTCGGTGGTCACAGAGTGCAAAGAACTGCGGCCCAACACTCTGGGAGGTGCCAATCGAGAGCGGAGCCTAGACTGAGAAGGGGATATTCTGCGATACTCAGGTCTCACTCAGGTCTGGGACCTGCACTGCCACCCTTTGCCAGAGGCTCCCACGCAACTACGATTGGAACATGGCACGGCAGAAGCGCTGGGAACCTACAGCTCTCCCCGCAGTGACCAGCAGCGGAGACCCAGGCATCGAGTTCACCTCGGAGGCACCACTTCACTGACCTGGTGGCAGTCTGCCACCCTCCTACCTCCCTGGCACTCTTCAATCTCCGTCACTGCCACCCAATGCATTGAGGTGAGCTGTCAAGACACAGGCTCCAGCCTCCAGCATGCGGCAAATGGCCCTTTCTTCTCCAGGCACGGAGCAGCTGGGCTGGCAAATCAAGGAAGTCCAGAACGGGACTGAGAGAGAACCGTAGACCCTTACTTTGTCATGCTGGCCACTGGGGGGCACGGGCCAGTTTCAGTGAAGGCACTCACACCCTCCCTCCGAAGTCCACGGCAGCTCTTTCTTGCCCTACCTGTCTAAGGAGTGGTGATGGGAGACACCATGGTGCTAGGGCCGCTGCCACAACCAACGCAGCCCCAAAGAGCACACTGACCCGCGATTTGCCGGGCAGTGCACGTCGTGGAGAGCACCCGTCCCACACACTGCCTTCCAAAACCTGTCTGTGTGTCCCGCCGAAAGAGTCCTCCCCCATCACCGTCTCAGTGTAGACTCCATAGCACCTTCGGAACCACCCCTCCTCGCCACCAGCAATGTAGCTCCCTAGAGTTACCCTACCACATTCTCCACCGCCGGCACTGCAGCCCTCGATAGCTCCTGCATCTGCTCCCCTGGTGTGCAATGCCGGGTGGGGGAAACGTGCCTTGGACGACCTCACGCTCTCTGAGACCAGCTCTGAGTTTCCTTTTACCTTCTGCTGAACCTGCCAGTGTTAGACAGCATGCAGCAGCAGTGGTGGACCATGGATCCAAAGGCTCAACCTTGCTAGGACGGATTAATTGCGTGCCGCAACATCAGGAGGACCGGACCTTGCGCGCCTCAGCCCCATCCCAGGGGCCACGGGGTTCCCGGCGCTCACCACCAGTGCCCTGAACCGCGGTCAAAAATGAACAGAATGAGGGTGAGGACGGGCACTCAGTCCCACCCCGAGGCCGCGACGTGCCCAGGACCACACCCGGCACTCGTGGGGTGGGCGAGGTAGGGGTACTCCTTGAAATGCACTCGGCAATTCTCGAGCCTTCTAGTGCCAGCTGCTGCTTTGCACTCAACTGCAGCTGCCACCTGCCAGTGGCCATGCAGCAACCACAGTGACAACCACAGATGCTCCCCACCCGCTCCAGATCGGAGAGGATTCCAGGGCCGGAAGCCTCCACAGCTCCTCACACAGGCAGTCGGTCCTGTTGCTTCAGGAAAGCAGGGACAAGGCAGGCGGTCTTGAGGATCCGCCTGCACATCACCCAGTGAACGCGGCTCATCACTCTGCACATTGGCCAAAGAAGAGGGGCCCTAGTCTAGGAGAGCATTCTGCCGTGTGCCCCTCGTGTCTCCTGGTGAAACAACTGTCAAACAAGGCGAAGGGATCAGCTGGAGCCGCCCTTTACAGATGCCGCAGGTCAACAGAGGTGGTAACCATGGAGGTGCATGCGGCAGCCAGCGGCTCAGAACTAGGGGCCAGATGCCACCGTGGCCCTAATGCTGGCAGTGTAGCCCCAGCTCAAGGAGGGCGGTAAAGGTTGCTCAGCCCTATTCCAGTGGTTGCAGAGTGCAAAGAACTGCAGCCCAGCATTCTGAGAGCCGCCAATCGAGAGCGGAGCCTCAGGTGAGAAGGCGATATTCTGCGAGACTCAGGCCTCTCTCAGGTCTGGGACCTGCACTGCCACCCTCTGCCACAGGCTCCCCCGCAGCTGTGACCGGAACAAGGCACGGCAGAAGCGCTGGCAACCCACAGCTCTCTCCGTGGTTAATAGCGGCAGAGAACCAGGCATCGAGTCCGCCTCAGAGTCACCACTTTACTGCCCTGGTGGCAGTCTGCCACCCTCCTACCTCACCGGCACTCTGCAATCTCCGTCGCTGCCACCCAATGCATTGAGGTGAGCTGTGTCTCCACAGGCTCCAGCCTCCAGCATGCGGCAGATGGCTCTTTCTTCTCCTGGCATGGAGCAGCTGGGCGGGCAAACCAAGGAGGCGCACAATGGGACTTAGAGAGAACGCTAGACCATGACTTTGCCATGCTGGCCACTGGGGGAACAGGCCAGTTTCAGTGAAGTCACTCACACACTCCCTCCAAAGTCCATGGAAGCTCTTTCTGGCCGTACCTGTCTAGGGAGCGGAGACGGGAGACACCATGGTGCCATTGCCCCTGCCACAAACAATGCAGCCCGGAAGAGCACACTGACCCGCTATTTGCCAGGCAGTTCACGTCGCGGAGAGCACCCGTCCCACCCACCGCCTTTCAACACCTCAGTCTGTGTGTCCCGTCCAAAGGTTCCTCCACCATCGCCGTCTCAGTGTAGACTCTGCAGCTCCTCACACTGACAGTCGGCCCTGCTGCTGCAGGTAAGCAGGGACCAGCCAGGCAGGCTTGAGGATCCGGCTGCACATCACTCAGCGACCGTGGCGTGTCACTCTGCGTATTGGCCATAGAAGAGGAGCCCTAGTCTAGGAGAGCAGTTCGCCGTGTGCCCCTCATGTCTCCTGGGAAAACAACTGCCAAACAAGGCCAAGGGATCAGCTGGAGCTGCCCTTTACAGATGCCGCAGGTCCACAGACGTGGTAACCGTGGAGATGGAAGGGGCAGCCAGCAGCGCAGAACTAGGGGCCAGATGCCACCATGGCCCTAATGGAAGCGGTGAAGCCCCAGCTGAAGGAGGGAGGTAAAGGTTGCTCAGCTCTATTCCGGTGGTTGCAGAGTGCAAAGAACTGTGGCACAGCACTCTGGGAGCCGCCCATTGAGAGAGGAGGCTAGAGTGAGAAGGGGATATTCTGCGATACTCAGGCCTCACTCAGGTCTGTGACGTGCACTGCCACCCTCTGCCACAGGATCCACCGCAACTGCGGCCGGAACATGGCATGGCAGAAGCGCTGGCAACCCACAGCTCTACCCGCGGTGACCAGTGGCGGAGACCCAGGTATCGAGTCCGATTCGGAGGCACCACTTCACAGCCCTGGTGGCAGTCTGCCACCCTCCTACCTCCCCGGCGCTCTGCAATCTCCTTCGCTGTCACCCAATGCATTCAGGTGAGCAGTGGCGCCACAGGTTCCAGCCTCCAGCATGAGGCAGATGGCTCTTTCTTCTCGTGGCACGCAACAGCTGGGGGGGCAAAACAAGAAAGCCCACAACGGGAGTGAGAGAGAATGCTAGACCCTGACATTTATATGCTGACCACTCGGGGGCATGGGCCAGTTTCAGTGTAGGCACTCACACCCTCCCTCCGAAGTCCACAGCAGCTCTTTATGGCCCTACCTGTCTGGGGAGCAGAGACGGGAGACACCATGGTGCCAGGGCCCCTGCCACAACCAATGCAGCCTGGAAGAGCACAGTGACCCGCTATTTGCCAGGTAGTGAACGTCGCGGAGAGCACCCGTCCCACCCACCACCTTCCAACACCTCAGTCTGTGTGTCCCGCCCAAGGACTCCTCCCCCATCACCGTCTCAGTGTAGACTCCGTAGCACCTTCGGCACCACCCCTCCTCCCCACCAGCAATGTAGATCCCTAGAGTTACCCTACCACATCCTCCACCGCTGGCACTGCAGCCCTCGATAGCGCCCTCATCCGCTCCTCTGGTGTGCAAAGCCGGGTGGGGGAAACGTGCCTTGGACGACCTCAGGCTCTCTGAGACCAGCCCTGTGTCTTCCGGTACCTTCTGCTGAACCTGCTCCTGATAGACAGCGCGCATCACCAGTGGTGGACAACGGATCCAAGAGCCCAACCTTGCTACGACGGATAAATCCGGCGCTGCAGCATCAGGAGAACCGGAACTTGCGCACCCCAGCCCCATCACATGGGCTACGGGGTTCCCAGCGCTCACCAGCGGTGCCCTGAACTGGGGTCATAAATGAACAGAATGAGGGTGGGGACCGGCACTCAACACTAACCCCAAGGCCGCGCCGTGCCAAGTGTCCCACCCGGCACTAGTGGCGTGGCCGACGAAGAGGGACTCCTGGAAATGCACTGGGTAATTCTCGAGATTTCTAGCGCCAGCCGCTGCCTTGCACTCACCTGCATTTTCCACCTGCGAGTGGCCATGCAGCAACCACAGTGACAACCACAGACGCTCCCCACCCGCTCCACCACGGGGATGATGCCAGGGCCAGAAGCCTCCGCAGCTCCTCACACAGACAGCCTGCCCGGCTGCTGGAGGTAAGCAGGGACAAGCCAGTCGCTCTTGAGGATCCTGGTGCACATCACCCAGTGACCGCGGCTCGTCACTCTGCGCATTGGCCAAAGAAGTGGGGCCCTAGGCTAGGAGAGCAGTCCGCCGTGTGCCCCTCGTGTCTCCTGGAAAAACAACTGCCAAAAAAGGCCAAGGGATCAGCTGGAGCCGCCCCTTGCAGATGCCGCAGGGCAACAGAGGTGGTAACCGTGGGGATGCATGCGGCAGCCAGTGACACAGAACTAGGGGCCAGATGACACCGTGGTGCTAAAGGAGGCGGTGAAAACCCTGCTGAAGGAGGGTGGTAAAAGTTGCTCAGCCCTATTCCGCTGGTTGCAGAGTGCAAAGAACTGCGGCCCAGCACCCTGGGAGCCCTCAATCGAAAGTGGAGCCTAGGGTGAGAAGGGGATATGCTGCTATACTCCGGCCGCACTCAAGTCTGGGACCTGCACTGCCACCCTCTGCCAGAGGCTCCCAAGCAACTACGATCGGAACATGGCACGGCAGAAGGGCTGGCAACTCACAGCTCTCCCCGCAGTGACGAGCGGCGGAGACCCAGGCATCGAGTCCACCTCGGAGGCACCACTTCACTGCTCTGGTGGCAGTCTGCCACCCTCCTATTCCCCGGCACTCTGCAATCTCCGTCGCTACCACCCAATACATTCAGGTGAGCTGGGACACCACGCGCTCCAGGCTCCAGCATGCGGCCGATGGCTCTTTCTACTCCTGGCACGGAGCAGCTGGGCCGGCAAATCAATGAAGCCTAGAACGGGACTGAGAGAGAACGCTAGACCCTGATTTTGTCATGCTGGCCACTGGGGGGCACAGGCCAGTTTCAGTGAAGGCACTCACACCCTCCCTCCGAAGTCCACGGCAGCTCTTTCTGGCCCTACCTGTCTAGGGAGAGGAGACGGGAGACACCATGGTGCTAGGGCCCCTGCCACAGCCAACGCCGCCCGGAAGAGCAAACTGACCCTCTATTTGCCAGGCAGTGCACGTCGCGGAGGGCACCCATCCCACCCACCACCTTCCAACACCTCAGTCTGTGTGTCCCGCCCAAAGAGTCCACCCCCATCACCGTCTCAGTGTAGACTCCATAGCGCCTTCAGCACCACCCCTCCTCGCCGCCAGCAATGTAGCTCCCTATAGTTACCCTACCACACCCTCCACCGCTGGCACTGCAGCTCCCGATAGCGCCCGCATTCGCTCACCTGGTGTGTAATGCCAAGTGGGGGAAACGTGCCTTGGACGACCTCAGGCTCTCTGAGACCAGCCCTGTGTCCTCTGGTACCTTCTGCTGAACCATCCACTGATAGACAGTGCGCAGCAGGAGTGGGGAACCACGGATCGAAGGGCTCAACCTTGCTACGACGGATTAGTCGGGCGCCGCAGCATCAGGAGGACCGGAACTTGCATGCCCCAGCCCCATCCCAGGGGCTACGGCGTTCCCAGCACTCACCACCAGTGCCCTGAACCGGGGTCAAAAATGAACAGAAAGAGTGTGGGGACCGGCACTCAGCCCCACCCCCGAGGCCATGCCGTGCCCAGCGCCCCACCCGACACTCGTGGCATGGCCGTGGAGGAGGGACTCCTGGAAATGCACAAGGTAATTTTTGGGCCTCCTAGCGCCAGCAGCTGCCTTGCACTCACATGCAGCTGCCCGCTGCCAATGGCCATGAAACCACCACAGTGACAACCAAACACGCTCCCCACCCGCTCCACCCCAGGGAGGATTCCAGGGCCAAAAGCTTCCGCAGCTCCTCACACAGGCGGCGGGCTCTGCTGCTGCGGGTAAGCAGGGATAAGCCAGGCAGTTTTCAGGATTCGGCTGCACATCAACCAGCGACCGCGGCTCGTCACTCGGCGCATTGGCCAAAGAAGAGGGGACCTAGGCTAGGAGAGCAGTTCGCCGTGTACCCCTCATGTCTCCTGGGAAAACAGCTGCCAAACAAGGCCAAGGGATCAGCTGTAGCTGCCCCTGGCAGATGCCGCAGGTCAACAGAGGTGGTAATCGTGGAGGTGCATGCGGCAGCCAGCGGCGCAGAACTCGGGACCAGATGCCACTGTGGCCCTAATGGAGGCGGTGAAGCCCCAGCTGAAGGAGGGCAGTAAAGGTTGCTCAGCCCTATTCCGGTGGTCGCAGAGTGCAAAGAACTGCGGCCCAGCACACTGGGAGCCGCCAATTGAGAGCGGAGCCTAGGGTGAGAAGGGGATATTCTGCGAGACTCAGGCCTCATTCAGGTCTGGGAACTGCACTGCCACCCTCTGCCACAGGCTCCCCAGCATCTGCAACCAGAACATGGCACGGCAGAAGCGCTGGCAACCCACAGCTCTCCCCGCGGTGACCAGTGGCGGAGACCCAGGAATCGAGTCTGCCTCGGAGGCACCACTTCACTGCCCTGGTGGCAGTCTGCCACCTTCCTACCAACCCAGCACTCTGCAATCTTCGTCGCCGCCACCCAAGGCATTGAGGTGAGCCGTGGTGCCACAGGCTCCAGCCTGCAGCATGCGGCAGTTGGCTCGTTCTTCTCCTGGCAAGGAGCCGCTGGGCGGGCAATCCAAGGAAGACCAGAACGGGAATGAGAGAACGCTGGATCCTGACTTTTTCATGCTTGCCACTGGCGGGCACGGGCTAGTTTCAGTGAAGGCACTCACACCCTCCCCCCGAAGTCAGGGGCAGCTCTTTCCGGCCGTACTTGTCTAGGGAGCGAAGACGGGAGACACCACGGTGCCAGGGCCCCTGCCACAACCAACGCAGCCAGGAAGAGCACACCTACCCGCTGTTTGCCAGGCAGTACATGTCGTGGAGAGCACCCGTCCCACCCACTGCCTTCCAAAACCTCAGTCTGTGTTTCCCGTCCAAAGAGTCCTCCACCATCACCGTCTCAGTGTAGACTCCGCAGCTCCTCACACTGGCAGTCGGCCCTGCTGCTGCAGGTAAGCAGGGAAAGCCAGGCGGGCTTGAGGATCCGGCTGCAAATCACCCAGTGACCGTGGCTCATCACTCTGCGTATTGGCCATAGAAGAGGAGCCCTAGTCTAGGAGAGCAGTTCGCCGTGTGCCCCTCATGTCTCCTGGGAAAATAACTGCCAAACAAGGCCAAGGGATCAGCTGGAGCCGCTTTTTACAGATGCCGCAGGTCAACAGAGGTGGTAACCGTGGAGGTGCAAGGGGCAGCCATCGGCGCAGAACTAGGGGCCAGATGCCACCGTGGCCCTAATGGAAGCGGTGAAGCCCCAGCTGAAGGAGGGAGGTAAAGGTTGCTCAGCCCTATTCCGGTGGTCGCAGAGTGCAAAGAACTGCGGCCCAGCACTCTGGAAGCCGCCCATTGAGAGAGGAGCCTAGGGTGAGAAGGGGATATTCTGCGAGACTCAGGACTCATTCAGGTCTGGGACCTGCACTGCCACCCTCTGCCACAGGCTCCCCCACAACTGCGACCGGAACATGGCACGGCAGAAGCACTGGCAACCCACAGTTTTCCCCGCGGTGAACAGCGGCAGAGACCCAGGAATCGAGTCCGCCTCGGAGGCACCACTTCACTGCCCTGGTGGCAGTCTGCCACCCTCCTACCTTCCCAGCACTCTGCAATCTCCGTCGCTGCCACCCAATGCATTGAGGTGAGCTGTGGCGCCACAGGCTCCAGCCTTCATCATGCTGTAGATGGCTCTTTCTTCTCCTGACAAGGAGCAGCTGGGCGGGCAATCCAAGGAAGACCAGAACGGGACTGAGAGAGAACGGTGAACCCTGACTTTGTCATGCTGGCCACTGGGGGGCACGGGCCAGTTTCAGTGAAGTCACTCACACCCTCCCTCCGAAGTTTGGGGCAGCTCTTTCCGGAACTACCTCTCTAGGGAGCGGAGACGGGAGACACCATGGTGCCATTGCCCCTGCCACAACCAACGCAGCCCGGAAGAGCACACTGACCCGCTATTTGCCAGGCAGTTCACTTCGTGGAGAGCACCTGTCCCACCCACCGCCTTTCAACACTTCATTCTGCGTATCCCACCCAAAGGGTCCTCCACCATCACCGTCTCAGTGTAGACTCCGCAGCTCCTCACACAGGCAGTAGGCCCTGCTGCTGCAGGTAAGCAGGGACAAGCCAGGCAGTCTTGAAGATGGGGCTGCACATCACCCTGTGACTGCGCCTTGTCACTCTGCGCATAGGAAAAAGAAGAGGGGCCCTAGGCTAGGAGAGCAGTCCGTCATGTGCCCCTCATATCTCCTGAAAAAATGACCGCCAAACAAGGCCAAGGGATCAGCAGGAGTCGCCCATTTCAGAAGCCGCAAGTCAACAGAGGTGGTAACCGTTTAGGTGCTTGCGGCAGCCAGTGGCACAGAACTAGGTACCAGATGCCAATGTGGCCCTGATGGAGGCGGTGAAGCCCCAGCTGAAGAAGGGCAGTAAAGGTTGCTCAGCCCTATTCCGGTGGTCACAGAGTCCAAAGAACTGCGGGCCAGCAATCTGGGAGCTGCCAATCGAGAGCGGAGACTAGGGTGAGAAGGGGATATTCTGCGATACTCAGGTCTCACTCAGGTCTGGGACCTGCACTGCCACCCTATGCCAGAGGGTCCCACGCAACTACGATCGGAACATGGCACAGCAGAAGCGCTGGCAACCTGTTGTGAACTGAACGCGAGCTCGGGAATCTCGTCCAGCGAGAGGGTCCCAAACCTGGAAGAGAGCGTGCGCCGGAAGAAAAGGAGATAGAAAAGGCAGGGTCTGGAGGGCTACATGCGCTATGCTCATGCAGCAATTTTATTTTTGCAATGTCTTTCATTATATACTTTTTGAAATTAAAGTTGTATACACCAGATTAACATACTTAAGCAAGTTACACC
>PVKP010036559.1:0-22372 GCA_004027715.1 Plecturocebus donacophilus | reverse complement strand
CTCTGTACCCAGGACTTGGACTTCAGAGCCACCAGCAAGATATGAGTTGTTGCCTGGCTGTTTGTCCTAACATCTAATTCTTCAGGGTTCGCCAGTGGACAGACAGATTAGCTTATGTTGTGAGTTAATGACTAAGAATTCATGTTGTATGGAAAGGAAAACAATAGCAACAGTGACAATGAAATAACACCCAAGGCAATTCATCAGTGTTCCCCCAGCTCCTTGCAGGAATGCTCCAGTCTGTTGGCCAGGAAAAGATTTTTATTGCCTCTTCTCTGTATTTTTCTTTGGTTCCTAACCAACCAAACTGCTGTGTGTGTGTTTCGCCTTTGCATAAAAAACAAAGAATGCAGGATAGCCAACTATCCTAAGTGTTTTAAATAAAATGGATTTAGGAGAAAACAAGCCCACCTACCTTGCTTTATGAGAGGTGGAACTTTTTAGAATTTTCTCTACTTTGCCTCTGAAGAAAAGCTAAAAGAAAGAAAGGAATCTTTTGGAACGTGAGATAACTAAATTCATTTGTTATGATCTTTACAATAAGCTTTGCTGTTTTGACCTGTCAAAGGACAGAAAATGGAAGTACTAAGCAGTAGAGGGCTCGGGACAATTTATAACCATTTCTTAGTGATACAAGAGCTAATTGCAAAGAGGATGAACAGAGCTTATTAAGGCAGAGATAAGTGTTTAGTAACTAAACAGCTACACACACATTTTACTCTCCTTGTGCAATGAGGAACTTTATGTACTCCCACATGGTAAGGGATGATAACTCACTTGTGAGTGTTTATTATGTGCCGTCTACTATGGTGAACATTTAACTTAAAATATTCTGTAACTCTAAAATACCCATTAAATTATCACCCTGTGTTACTTATTGAATATTATAAGTGTTAGATACAGCGAACTCCAAGTTTCTCCTCAAGGAATCAGTATGTCAGTATGTTCAGTTCTTTGTTTTCCATTTTAAAGCTTAACTTCCTTGTAGTTTCAGTAAACAACCTTTTCTACCAGTTCTAATCAGTAGTTCACATTTGTTCCCCTGGTCTCCTGCTCCATCCTGACTCATCCCAGTCACCTGCTCCGGTCACCTGTTCTGGTCACCTGCTTTGACCTGGGTCACCCCTGGCTACCTGCTCTGACCTGTCCTGTAACGGTCCTTGCCACCAAACTACTCACCCCACCACTCTGGCTCATACCCCTGCTCCCATTGAAACAGCCAATTGGAATTAGACTAGACTGTGTGATCTAAGCCTAGCCAATAGGGGAACGACATAGCAGTAGGAGCTACCTCCGTTAGGAATAAGAACCCCTTCCCCTCACTTGTCCAGGAGTGCATCACCATTGTTCCATCTGTGAGCTGCACCCTTCTATAGAAGTAAATTGCCTTGCTGAGGAAATTTATATTCAAGTGCTATTTTTCTTATGAGGCATTGAAAGTATATATATATATAACACAAGGTTGATGTGAGAATTAAATGAGATAAAATGGATAGTATCTGGAACATTAAATTTTCACAGTGACCCTGCAAGTCTCAACAAAGGTAAAGTGACCCAGCCAATGTCACACAGCTAGAAAGTAACAGAGATGGTGTTCTAGTCCAGAAGTGACTGCACAGCCCTCACTTCTGTTGCCACACTGTATGACTATAAAACAGGATATGTGAGAGAGATTTGTCTGCTACACATGTGATAGGAGAGATCTTGGGCCAGAAATTCCAAGCAAAAGTATACTATTGTTAAACAAAATGTAGTTCAAAAATAATTTGTAGTTACCAGGAAAAGTGTTTTTAATGCCTCTTCTACTTTTAAAGTACAATGTTTTGCAGTTTCCTCTTTATGAGCTGAGTACTGCTGGCAAGCTGTTTTTCCACTGACAATGTATTTCTAAATCTATCGACAAATATTAAGTTTGAAGAAATCTGATATCCCAAACTTTGTATAGAGAAATGAATGTAAAACTTATTTGGGAATTTTAAGATCTGGTGATAATAATTTAGTTTCTCTAAGGCTTTACGTGCAGAATACTTTAAATAGTCTCTTGATCTGATAGAATGACATGCTACACAGGCAAAAATGTAAGTGGAATCAAATATTTATAGAGATGTCAGGGCTGTGGTTTTTCGTCCTAATATTTATTCATTATACATTTTCATGCAAACATTAGGGTAGGTGCACCAATATCAGTGGCAATTGTGAAGAGCTTAAGAATGAAAATATTTAGGCAAAGGGATAGAAGGTTAAGAAGTTGAAATCTAACAATGTTGGAATAGAAAGAATTTTTATCAGAGGAGCAGGATATTATAGGGATTAAACTATTAGTGTAGAAATAGAAATAATTATATTGAATTAAATCTTCAAATTAAATATAAATATTTTATTATCATTGGTATTTATATTACTATTATGAAGAGGTAGAGCCTCTCCAAATGATCAAAGATAGTCTGCACAATTCTCCCAGTTATTCAGAAGAAAAGATGAAAAGGATCACACTATGATGCCAAATGTTAAATTGTAAGGACTAATTTTAAAGTGTGTGTGTGTGTGTGTGTGTGTGTGTGTGACAGGGACAGGTGAAGGAATGAAGTAGAAAGAAAGCACAAAAATTCAAATGAACTCCCTTGATTACATCTTGCTTTAGAGAACTAACCATCAAACAATTGCTTTGGTCAAAAGCAATTGACAAGTGTCCGACTAGTGTCTTTGGTTTTAGCATTGTCAGTAATAATGTAGTGCTGCATAATTAGTTCTTTATTTAATTATTATTTACCTTTGCCTATGCTAAACAGAGTTTGCCAAATCGCTCCTTATTCTAGGGTCTTAAATTCTTTGCATTACTTTCTTCCATTAAATACACATTCCACTAATAACATGTAAAAGGATCTGCAAGAAAATCTCCCTAGTTTTCTATCTTTATGTTATTAGGGAAAACATGGAACTTCTTTGTATTTGTGACTAGAAACAAAACAAAAAACACTAACTTTTATATTTTAATTACTTTTGGGGTATAAGAGTGGGGAAGAAGAGGAAGCTTTAAGTGAATTCAAGGAAAAAAGAAGAAATTACCTATGTTTAGGAAAAAAGACTTTAGAAGATTATTAAAATAATTCACACAGTTTTTGAAATGCTTCTGTGGACATCAATACTTCTTACAAAACAAAACTTTAATTATTTGCATATATATAAATCACAAACACATGAATTAAATTTCACATAAAATACACATGACTTTAAAAAATTAAATGTAAAAAAGTGGTTAGCAAAATTTATTTGGTGTTTGGTAAAACGCAAAATGTGTTTTGGGTTTGGTGGAGCCACAGATATTTGAAAAATATCTTGGAATGATCATCAAGCCCAAAGTGTTCCTAAGCTAGCACTTCCTCTAGAAACTTTTTATTGTGATGATGTCTGATGATTGATCATATTTTTAACTAAAGAAAAATATCCACTTAGGAGAAATTCAAGGAAGATCAAATTTTCTTTTTCCAGTGAATTGCTAGAATTTGAAAAGCCAATAATTTAACAGGCATGTTGTTTGCTTGTTTTCAACAATCTGCAGCAGCACTATTATTACAATTGCTATAATATTCAAAAATTGGCCTCTACTTTCACAGCTCATGTTTCCTTTTAAAGTCTGAAGAAAGCCAAAGAGTTCATCTCATCTGTCTCTTGATCTTTCTCCTCTCCTTTCTCCCTTTCGCATTTCATTGTTTTTCTTGAGTATATCTCAATGATAGTATCCTTGCTTGCATGGTGGAAATTGCAATGTGGGAAAATGTCAACCCTAGTCCTCTTTCATTCTGGCAAATGTATTCCTCCCCTTATAATTCTCAGCTTCTCTACAGGTGTCCAGTGTTTTGTGGCTGCCCCTACTCTTTGCAGTCTCAGCCACACAGACCTATGAAAAGTACTATTCTGGAGTCCCCAAACCATCGTCTTATCAAAATTTAAATTGTGGATAGCCATAACCACATTGTGGAGATAGGTGCTGAAAATGTATTGTATTATTTAATTACAGTTGCTTACATGACTTTGTTGAAGAATAAAAATGATATTAGACTTTAGTTGGAGAGTTTCTAATAAATGTTTCTTATGGCAACAGGATTTTATTCAAGCTCATTAAAACAGAAAGATGTGGGGAAAGATCATAGTATCCAAGGATCAGGTAGTAAGATCTAGAACCAGGTGTCACAGTACCAACAGGCTCTTTCTGTGTCTCTCATCAATTACTCTTGTTGAGTCCATATAATTTTTTTGTTTTTTTTGGACAGAGTCTCACTCCGTTGCCAAGGCTGGAGTGCAGTGGCATGATCTCGGCTCACTGCAATCTCTGCCTCCCAGGTTCAAGCGATTCTCCTGCCTCAGCCTTCTGAGTAGCTGGGACTACAGGCATAAGCCACCACACCCAGCTAATTTTTGTATTTTTAGTAGAGACAGGATTTCACCATATTGGCCAGGCTGATCTCAAATTTCTGACCTCAGGTGATCTACCTTCCTTGGCCTCCCAAGTTGTTGGGATTATAGGTGTGAGCCCCCATGCCCTGCCGAGTCTGTGTAATTTTTCCTTTTGTAAGTTTCTTCTTGCAAGAAATAGGTTTATTCTGTTTCTTCGGTCTACATAGAAGAAAATGGCAGCATGTAGTTTCTGACTTTACTTGTAACAAGTCCATCCACCAGAAGATAGACTCAATTTTTCTTCTATTTCAAATTCTAAAATTTAAGCCAGAATTGTTACTGGCCTTGCTTGGTTAAAGTACTCACTTTTAGACCAGTCAGTTGTGGCCAGGGGATGGGAATTGCACTCTACAATCATGACTGCTACTGGCAGCCCTTCTTTTAACCACATGAATGGGGTTCATGTGCATGTGAGGAAGGATGGTCCTCAAATAAAGAGGGGCTGGAGGGGTAACTCAATAGACGCAAACTGTGGAAGTTGCTCACATTTGTCTTAAATTTCTTGCTGAAGAAAACAAGGTTATTCTTTATTTATATTTTATTTACTTGAAAGAATAGATTTCTAATGTAGATTTTTAATAGGCATTGCAACAGGATAGTAGGAGATGGATGAAGAGGTGGGACATGTTCACTGTGGCTTTCCTATTATACTTTAGACAATTACATGGTCTACTCAAAATTATTGTTAAAATTTTGTGCTAGTTTTAATTTTCTTTGTTGGAAAAAAAAGTTTTGGGAATATTCTGATACTCTCATTAAAGATAGGGCATTTATTATTCATTCTGGTCCTTGAATAAAAAGTTATTGAATACCTAGTCAGTGTACTAGATAAAGACACACAGAGATGCTGAAGACAGACTTTCCCTGAGGGAGCCCGTAGTTAATTTTGGAAGACTAATGTTAAAAATATTATCCTGCATAATGTTAAGTACAATAATGGAAGTATTTACTAGGAACAATGGTGGCACAAAAGATGAAAAAATGAAACGGTTGTCTGTGGATCAGGGAAGTCACACAGAATGAAAAAGTCTTGCCAGGAAGAGAGAAAAAACAGGACTCTAGGCAAGAGAAATTTGATCATAGGCATGGATTTATGAGACAACAAAGTCTGTGAAGAGGCCTCAGACAAGATCCTGAGTTAAGGAGGTAGGAGTATTTCATAACTGTTCTCTCTCTCTCCCCTATTAACTTAGCTCAATTAATATTACTGCTTCTATATCCTTGCAAGCTGATTACATTTGGAACTTTCAGTTCTGCACAGCAATTGCATCCTTTTTTTCTTTTTCTTTTCCTTTCTTTTTCCCTCCCTCCTTCTCTCCCTCTCTTCTTTCCTTTTCTTCCCTCCCCTCCTCCCTTTTTTCCTTCCTTTCCCTCCATTCCTCCCTTCCTTTCCCTCCCTTTCTCCCTTCCTTTTCCTCCCTTCCTCCCTTCCTTTATTTTTGAGATGGAGTCTGGCTCTGTCTCCCAAGCTGGATTCAGGCGATTCTCCTACCTCCTGGGTTGCCTCCGGGGTTCAAGCTGTTCTCCCACCTCGGCCTCCCGAGTAGCTGGGATTACAGGTGTGCAGGCCACCACACCCAGCTAATTTTTGTAGTTTTAGTAGAGATGAAGTTTCGCTATGTTGGCCAGACTTGTCTTGAACTCCTGATCTCAGGTGATCTGCTCGCCTCGGCCTCTCAAAGTGCTGGGATTACAGGTGTGAGCTACTGCACCTGGCCGATTTTTCTAGTCTACTCTCTTTGCTGTTTTCCTAGATGATTTCACTTTTTTTTCTTGATTCGAACTTTCAGTATTTCTTCTTCCATCCTGATCCTCAGCTAATGACTTTGTTTTCTATCTTACTAAGAAAAAATAGGTGCGTTATACAGAAACTTCCTCCAGTGCCCACGTGTGCAACTGTACCCAGAACTGTGTTGCCTATGTTACCATTGAGAATTATCCCTACTCCTATCTAAGGCTGATTCCTCTTCCTGTACATGAGTTTGCATCTCTTTCCACCTACTCAAAACCTCATGCAGGCAATTTCCTCTACTCTTTTTACTGTATCATTTTGAGTAGCACAGAGATGCGCTGTTTTTCCCTTCTGGTTAAACAAACCCAGAACAATACAAATGAACAAAACTGCTTCTCTCTTGATCTCCCTTCTTCTTTGGTTCTCGACTCCTGTCCCCATTCTTAGAGCAAGATGACTTGAAATAGTTGCTTATACTTGTGGTTTTTGATGCCTGTTGTCCTTTGTTTTTTGAACCCACTCCAACCATGCTTCTACTGCTATCGGTCCACTCAAATCGCTTTTGTCAGGGTTACCAGTGACCACTCAGTTGCTAAATCCAAGAGCCATTTCTTAATCATCACTTTGTTTTTGACTTATTAGTACAATTTGATATGGTTGATTACTCTCTCATTCTTGAAACATTTACATGATTTGGATTCTAGCCCATCATACCCATCAAGTTTTCCATTTTCCTGGCCACTTTTAGGCTGTTTTGGCTGGTTCTTTGTCATCCTTTCGACATCTTAACCTTGAAGTGTTCTACGTTTCAGTTCTATGTTTCTCACTAGCTTTACTGCCATGGTGCCCTCATCTAATTTTATGGAGTTAAATGCTAGCTATACACTTTTACTCAGGGTGTGTTTTCTATAGCAGCATATAGTCTTATTTTTTTAAAGCCTGGTTTTATAATCTTTTATTTAAAATATTTGGTACCTTTCATATAAATATTGTATATGTGAGTTAAATATATCAATGTTTAATTTGTTTACTCTTGTTCCTCTTTGTCCTATATTACTTCTTCCTCTCTCTTTTGATCCCTTTATGATTAAGTAAGCATTACAATTATTTTATGATTTTCCTAATTATCTTGTTAGTTATCTTCTATTTTACTATAGTGTTAGTGGGTACTCTACATCATGCATCCTTGATTTAAAGTCTAATATTATTCTTTATATTATTTTCTTGGTGTCAGAATACTTTAATTCCATTTACTCACCTCCTTCATTTTGTGTTATTTTTGTCATACATTTTAATTCAATGCTTTTTATACCCATCAGAAACTATTATTGGAGTAAATATGTGGGTAAATAATATGTCCAAGGGTCGTTTAGATTTACCCACATAATTACCCATTCCATTGTTTTCAATTTCTTAAGAAATAAAACGACTTCCAGCTAGGATAATTTTCCTTCTGCTCAAAGAATTTTCTTTCAAATTTTTTTAGTGTGGGTAATGCATTCTTTAGTGTACTGGTAATAAATTTCTTCAATATGCTTGTAATGAATTCTTATGGTTTTTGCTTTTCTAAAAATATCTTTATTTTACATGTATTTTCAATGAATATTTTTGATGAGTATAGAATTCTAGGTTGGCAGTTATTTTCTATTTACACTTTGCATATACGATACCATTGTTTGTTGAGAAGTAGTAATCTCTGGAAGCTTTTAAGATTTTCTCTTTGATTTTGATTTCCAGCAATTGTATGAGCCTAAGTGGCTTTTCATAATCTTATCTTGCTTATGATTTGTATAGATTCTGAATTCTATGATCTGATGTTTTTCATTAGTTTTGGAAAAATTATCAGCAAGTGTTTCTTCAATTACTACTTCTTACTAATTCTTTTTTCCTCTTCTTTTTCTGCAGCTCCAGTTACATATATGTTAGATTATTGCACTATCATCTTTGCATCAGTCTGTATATTTTTTCTGATTAATCTTCCAGCCCACAAATTTTATCTGCAGCTGTGTCTCATGTTCTATTAAAGTCACCTTAATTTTAATTATTGTATATAAAAATGTCTAGATTGTCTTTTTTTAAAAAAATTCTTTTCACTTCTCTTATGATATATTTTTGTAAATTTAATTTTTGGCATATAATGACAACTAATTCAAGATATGTTTCCTAACTTCAACATTCAGATCTCCCATAGGTTTTTTTCTGTGCTGGTTCTTATCTTTTAGTTTGTGGTCAGTTTGATTCTTTTCTGCCTTAGTAGACATTAATTTCAGGGAACATATACTAACTTTCTAGGGTTTATGTAACAAAATACTACAGTCTTGGTGCTTAAACAACAGAAATTTATTTTCTCACAGTTCTGGAAGCTAGACATTCAAGAGCGAGTAGGTTTGATTTCTCCTGAGGCCTCTCTCCTTGCCCAGCAGATGGTTGCCTTCCTCCTGTGTCCTTCCATGGCCTTTCCTCTGTGTGTGCATCCCTGATATTTCTCTGCATGCCTTAATCTCCTTTTCTAAAAAGGACACCAGTCATATTGGATTAGAGTCCACCCTAATTGCCTTATTTTGACCTAATTACCATTTTAAAGGTCTTGTCTTCAAATACAGTCATATTCTGAGGTACTGAGAGTCAGATGTTTAACATATAATTATGTGGGAACACAGTCATAACATCATTGTATATGAAGAATTACGGGAATAATTTGAGGCTCTGGATAATGTTGTCTGTCTTCAGAGAGAATTTGCTTTCATGTCTGGAAAGCAGTTAGAGTAGGGACTATCTATTTAATTCAGTCAAGGATTGAGATGATTAGCAGCTGATCTTCAGTTTTGGTATGGACTGATCAGCTCCACTTTACCTTTACTTCTGAGGTATATGCTTCCATAGACCCACCTGAAAGCTTTAACTATTTTCCAGGATCCTTCCCTTTTGGTGGGCCCTGAATTCCAATTTTTGTCCCTTCAGACTCTCAACTACAGATCATAAATAAGCAAATGCCTCAGGAGGAGCAGTATCAAATGTCATGCTAACCTGTCTGTCTTCCCCTTCTTTTGAGCTTCCATTACTGGTGCTCTCTGATACCTTCAAGTATATTTTAAAAACACAAAATGGTCATATTTTCTATTTGTTCTCAGCAGGAGAATTAGTCTGAAATGAGCAAGCCCAGCAATTCCATAAGGAGAAATCCCAGTTCATGTCCCTAAAGTCAGTTCTTAGAATACCCATCACCAAAGGATCAATCAAATGACCAAGTTTCTAATTTATACTTTGCTAAGTCCTGCTTTTAAGTATTTATGCAATTTATAATAATTTATATTGGATAGGATGATTTTAATAATTTGGGGAGTTTTAAACAATTCACGTAAGGTTTTGATGAGTGTTTTTGTAAATTGTATTTAAAGGAATATTGAGTTTGCCTCAGCTTCATGCTGCTGCAGCTAAAATGAGTCATGGCAGATACAGAGGACCCTTTGCTTGAGAAAGGATGGAGAAGAGAGACAATCACATCATGACCTCAGCTGAGTTCTTGAGAGTGGGAAACTAAGGAGAAAGGAGGGGATATTTATCTAGAACAGGGAGTTCTAAAAGTCTAAGGAGCGTAGAGTCCTTGTTTCTCAGTCTCTTATTGGAGGATTCTAAATTGTTGACAATTTCATAGAAATGTGAAGGAAAAGAGCTCGGGTTAATAGATATATCTGGTAAATTTTACACACTGGCATCTAGCAGGTTGATACTTAGGCAAAGTAGGCTTTTTCAATTTTTGGTATTCATTAGGTTACAGAATGCTGTAATAGAGACTCCAAGATATAGGGGCTTAAACACGATGAAAATTGGTATCTTTTTCACTTAACATTCTGAGCTCAATGTTGGTATAGTAGCTCCTCTGTATTGAGGACCCAGAGCATGCAATCTTTAAGTGCTGGCTTTGTCAAAATGGCCAAAGAAGATCAAACCATAATCACTGCCTCCACATCACAGCCAGTAGGAAGGACAAAACAGGGGTGAAGGAGAGCACATATCTGTTATAAGGGCATGACTCAAAATTTGCATGTATTACTCTTGCTTATATGCTCCTGGCCAAGACTTATTCTCATGGACTCAGCAAGATTTAAGAGAAGCTGAGACATGTAGTTTCCATTCTGAATGGCCATGGGCCCAACTAAAATGTACATGTATTATGGTATTATGAGTTTAAAGGATGGGGCGATTGATATGGGAGAAGACATGGAGTCTCTGCCACTCCTGACCAAGAGCAAATTTAATACAACTTGATTTATATTATTGTTTATTCATTATTTGGCAAGTTTTTATTGGCAGTCTTTACTGAGGGATACATTCATGCAGTCAATGTGTGAAGATGAGTTGTAAAAAAATAAGTGTGTAAAATAGAGTGTCTGTGTTAGAGTTCCTGAGAAATACACTCCTAGGAGTTTAACTTGTAGGCAGTTTGTTGGGGAATGCAACCTGGACGGCCTGTATGGGGAGGTGAAAGGAAGAGTGCAGGGCAGTGAAAGCAGTTGAACTGTCACCACAAAGTCCCCATGGGAGCTCTGGGGCTGGGATAGCACAGTGGGTGTAGTCTCACTTTGGAGCAAGGGGTCCTTTGTACTGGGGATTTGAGCTGCCCTGGTGAAAAGAGGTTCTTTCTAGACAAGGGCAATTTCCCCGAGGGATTTGGCTGAGTCTTGGTGCCTCAGTCCTGAAACAAGAAGCAGGACAACATACAACTCAGAGTGGTGCACAGTATTAAGGCTCAGTGGTGGAAATGTGTTGGGATACTGTGGGGAATGAGAAGAGAATTCTTATGTGAGTGTGTATCTCTGTCAGGGAAAGGTCTCATAGGAGAGGTGATTTTCGAACTACCTTGCAAGATGGAGGTATATTTATCAGGTAGAAGAAAGGAACAATATTCCACCCAGAGGGACATTCACAGGTAAAGCCTGGAATTAAAAAAAAAATATATATATATGTCAGTCAGAGTGGCAAGGAGTGTAGGATCCAAGATGAGGGGAAGGAGAAGAGGATAGTGAGGTGATAATGAATGAAGCTAAAAAAGCAACAGGGTCTAGATTATGGAGGGCCAAATGGGCCCAGCAATTTGCATTTTATTCTAATAGCAAGGGAAGCCTTTGAATAAAGGAAGGTCTGGATAGATCTGGCTTTTACAAGATCACTCAGGCTCCTGGATGGGTTGAAAGGCAGGAAGAATAAATCAGAATAGCTCAGTTAGGAGACACCTGCAATACCCTGTGTTCTTTCTTTCTGCAGATTTTGAGCATCTTAAAAGCAGAGATTGTGATTTTATCTATATAGATATAGATCTCCTTCCTGATGCCTGTAAAATAGCTGCGTTATTTTATATTCTTAAAGGTAGTAAAACTGTAATTATTTTTTTAAAAAGTCAGATGTTTTTGTTTTGTTGTTGTTTTATATATATATATATATATATATATTTTTTTTTATTACACTTTAGGTTCTGGGGTACATGTGCAAAAAAAAAAAAAGTCAGATGTTTTGCCTATTTGGACTGATTTTCCTATACCCCACGGTTGATATTTTTAATTTTCAGATCTCTTCTCAGGATGAGGTCAGAGAAGAAGAAAGCATAAAGAAGAAATCTCACATTTGCTATTTTACTTTACAGGAAGGATGGAGCCTGCTCCTACAAACTCTTTTCAACATCCCATTCCTGCTGCATGACATTCTTTGCTTTCCTCCCACTGCCTCCCCTTGAGTCCAGCCAGCTCCTCATTGCTATAAATTTACTTCTTAACATCCTTGAGTACTTATTTTTTCCTCTGCTATGAAGATCAGGACAATGAGAGAATCCAAGTGACTAAAACCAGCAGGGCAGTAAGACATAGCTTTGGAGTGAGGGCCATTACATAGAACACTGGCATGCTCTGTTATGATGCTAAAACAGTTGATCAATTTGTCTACTCAGTCATTGCATTAGTAAATAGAGGTCAGTCTGTCCAGCGTTTGATCAAAAATTTCTAGTTTGCATTTTTTAATAGAAATTATATATAACTCTATACATAAATAGACATGTAGACATATGCATACATATATATGTATGTGTATACACATTCCTGCATCCCCTTTTCTGTGTTCACATTATATTGATTGCCTATTATTTCTGTCTGTTTCCTGCCAATTGTGGACAAGGTTCTCGTCAATTTTTTTCTCCCAATATCTCCTCAGTGACAGCTCAGGTTAAGTATAATCTATTCAGTGCACTCAGTAAACATGTGAATAAGTATGAACTCTTCAGGAAGTTAGCAATAATAGAAAATGCTTCCTAGTTTAAATGCTGCCTATCTGCAGGGTGCTAAGTGCTTTAGGTAGATTATTTAAGTGTTACAATAAATCTGTGATAAATAACCCTCTACTTACCTTACTTTAATTTATAACCCCAAAAAAAGGCATTGAGAGATTTAATAACTTGCTTAAAGTCATGCTGCATAATAAATAGGAGAGTCAGAATTGAAACCTAGAGACTGTCTCTCAGGAGGCCTTTCTCTCAGCTCCAATGCTATTTAACCTATTTCATGAGCTATAGTTCTTTATATTTCTGGTGTTTAGAAACTGTTCAGCCTATTCTTAAAGGTTGTTGCTTCTACAAAGGGAGAACACCTTCTTTGGTACTTTGCATTGTTTTGTTAAGGATAAACTAACTTCTCTCAACTCTGACATGGCTGAATTTTCTTTACACTCAACTCTTTCTATGCTACCTGTATTAGTCTGTTCTCACACTGCTATAAAGACATACCTGAGACTGGGTAATTTTAAGTAAAAGAGGTTTAATTGGCTGATGGTTCTGTAGGCTAGACAGGCTTCTGCTTCTTGGGAGGCCTCAGGAAACTTACAATCTTGGTAGAAGGCAAAGGAGAAGCAGGAACATCATCACACGGCCAGCAGGAGGGGTGGGTGCTACACACTTTTAAACGAGCAGCTCTTAGGAGAACTTTATTACAAGAGAGCACTGGGGGAATGATGCTAAAGCATTAGAAACCACCCCCTTGATCCAATTACCTCCCACTAGGCCTCTCCTCCAACACTGGGGATCACAATTCCATATGAGATTTGGGCGGGGACACAAATTGAAACCGTATCACTACCTGTTTTTGAGTTGAACTTACACCTTGTTTTGATTTCTTCAAAATGCTTATGGAAATCTCTGACTATAATCTCTCCTTAAGTGATCTCATTCATGCTCATGGCTTTAATTAAATATCATCTATTACTGATGACTCATATAGTTAACTCTCCATTTAGAACTTTTCCCTGTTCTCCAAAGTTGTGTATCCAACTGTCTACCTGATGATACACCTAAATGTTTGATGGAGTGAATGGGTAGTTGGAGTGAAGCTTTGTTTAGTTTTGAACACAAAAGATTTGAGATTTCTATTTGATATCGAGTTGGATTATAGAGATAGAAAAATAAAAAGAACCTTGGGTGGAGTCCCAAGATTTCGGGAGTCAGTGGAGTCAGTGGAGAAGTCAGTGGAGCATAAGTGAACAAAGATTGTAGAGACACCCAGTGAAACGAAAGAAAACCAGGAATTGAGATGTCACGAAGCCAAGTGAGGATTGTGCTTTAAGAAGGTAGAGATAGTCACCTATCATAATACTGGGCACTAGAGTAAGGTAAGAAATATCAAAGTTATAGTTTGATTACTTTGATGGCATGAAGCTAGCTGGTAACATGGATCTATATGTACTGTTGACAAGCAGCTTTATTGGAATGATAGGATAGAAGCCAGATTGGAGTGGATTTTTTTTTTCTTTTTTTTATGAGACGGGATCTTGCTTTGTCACCCAGGCTGGAGTGCAGTGGTGCAATCTTGGCTTGCTGCAACCTTCGCTACCCAGACTCAAGCGACTCTCCAGCCTCAGCCTCCAGAGTAGCTGGGACTACAAGCATGCACCACCAACTCCTGGTTACCTATTGAGCTTTTTTGCAAAGATAGGATTCTGCCGTATTGCCCTGAGCTCAAAGCGATGTACCTGCCTTAGCCTCCCGAAGTGCTGGGTTTCCAGGTGTAAGCCACCACGCCCGGCCTGGAGTGCATTATATAATGAATTGTCAAATCAATAGAGAAAGTAGCAAATAATTTATACCATACAACTTTACTTTGTAAGGACAAACAACAACAAACCCCTCATATATGTGCATATTTATCTGCATGTACATGGAAGAGGATGTGGATGAATACAAACCATGTTATTAACATTGGTTTCCTTACACAAAACACCTTTATGCTATTTTCACTTCTCATTGATACAATGAATAAGTATTATTAATGTCACTAAAAATTAATGAAAATGTTTTAAAAAGGGAATGGAAAGTGTAGAGGTGGAGGCAGAGTAATGTGGGCTATTTTGCTAAGTTTTTTAGGAAGTGGAATAGGAAAATGAGATAGTAGCTAGAGGGGTCCTGACTTGGGGTCCAGGAAGAAAGGTCTTAGGGCATTTCTCAATGTGCGAGGATGATTGCATAGAGAAGGAGAGGTTGATAATGCAAAACGTGGGGAATAAATGCAGAAATATAGTCTAGGACACATGTCTGTATGTCTGTATTCTTAACTTCCCAGTTGAAAAATTATCACATGGAACTGAGGACAATTCAGGGCATTACGTTGTGAAGTCATCTTCCCTATGTGCCAGTGTCTCAGTAATGGAGAGTCAAGGGTGGCAGCATGAAAGAGGGCTGCTATGTATGTCTCCTCCACTGGGCTCTTACTCAACCCTTTGTCTAGAGATGTGACTGTGGTTTTGTCTTTTAGCCTTCATCATATTTGAATACTACCACAGTTTTCTCAATCCTGTATTTCAATTTCATACTTTTGTTTTCTTTTGTCTGCTTATTTTTGTATGGCAGGTCTATTTGTATAGCTAGATAGGTTTTACAAGCCTGCATGGATGATTTATATACTTTTGTTTGCTTTCATTGAAATTTTCTTGTTAAGACATCCTGTTACTAGGAGTCTTTATAAATTTTTGGGGCTGAGACATTTCTTACTAACAGTGGGCCTCTTTCTTTCTCTCTCTCCCCTACCCATATACAGATGAGTAGAACAGTTTTTTTTTTCTTCTGATTTCCTTACTCTGGATGGAATCATTACACGATTTTTTGAACAACAGAACAAAATGAAGATGACATTTTGCTATTTGAACAACTTTCAGGTTATAACTTACCCTAACCCCAGTTTAGAAAATCGACAGGCAGGCTCTGATATGGACCCTTCCAAAAATAGATTAATAATTTGAGGTTTTTGTTTGGAAACCATTGCTATTTTAAATGGGTAAAATCAGTGGCTTTCAGAAACTCATCTTTAAAGCCTGAGCAAGAATACTGCATCACAAAGTGATGCATCAGCTACTGTTTTTGTCATGCCTATTCTAGTTTGCAAACTATTCAGTGGCCAGAACGGTATCCACCTATTTCCTACCCTAGAGGTGGTAAAATCTTTATACATGCTCAGGGAAATGTTATAAATGTGTGCCACAAAATGGAATAATGTAGAGAACTGGGGGATATTTAATCTGGAGAAAAGAAGAACCAGAGGAATATGCTTACTATCTTAAAATCTTTTGAAGAGCTATTATTTATAACAGGAATAAACTTATCATTCATGAGCATTTGATGGAAGTTGTAGTAAAATCAGATTATAGCAAAGTGTAAAGACATATTTCCTGACATTTGGGAGCTCTTTCTAAAGATGCTAAGACCGCTTCATAGGAGGCTTCTAAGAATGGAATGGAAAAAGAGGCTAGGAGGAGTGTTATTAAAGATGATTAAAAAATAGGCTTTGCAGTTGAAATAGGTAAGTTAAACACCATTTATTGAATTTTTATTTTCCAATTCCAGGGAATTTTGAAGATTTTGCAAACATGGAAATCCTGAAGGAAATACAAATTACCAAATCTTACTCAGAAGAAATAAGTACTGGCAATATTTTAACATGCATGGCACCAATATACGGTTGTTCAAGCTGCTGCCTGCTCAAGGTAACCAGCCATGGGAGTAACTAGAGACCTGAGTGTGTCTGTATTTGTAAACCTGAGGTCATAGGGTACATGCTATTTTGTAATTTACTTTTCTCTGTCACCATATTGTGAACATCTCATGTGGTCACATAATTTTTAAGATTAGCTCAGTATCCCTTATGATAGATGTATCACAATATCTTTGAATAGGCTTTTGTATATACCAACAATGTTAGTTTTACTCTAAAATGTGATATGAACACCATTGTGCATATTTTGATGTTTCTTATGATAAAATCTCTGATGTGGACATAAGTGTTCATATTTGTAAGGCTTTTTGGTACATATTAGGTGACCCCAATTTTTTTTCTTAATTCTGAGATTCTATAAAATTTTTTGACCCCAGAGAGCTACCTTGTCAAAAGTCACATGGCTAACTATGGGCAGAGTTATGTTTAATTGTATTAGCCAGTAGCATATGGATTAGTACAATTCTCTGTGAAAATACAAAATTCAGAAGCAAGGGAAATGTTCTTTTCCTCCAATCGTTATTACTACCCTTGAGATAAGACTAGTGGAATTATTAAATAATGTATGCATTTTCAGTGATTTTTCCCCTTACTCTTATTTCCTTCATTCAGAACACATAAGTCTTTCTGGACAAATTGTGAGCTCATTGAGGACAGAGATTAATTTATATATATACTTATTTTTTATTTAACACTCTAAATTATTGCATTTTTTAGTTTTTAATTATCTTGATCTTGATATGGACAATTATATCATTTACAAATGGTTTTTTCTTTCCAATATTTATAGTTAATTTTTTTCTCTTTTATTTCACTGACAGGCAATCTAGAATAGTGCTAAATCATAGCTGTCATAGTGGGAATCTTGATTTTGTTAGTTATTTTAGTCCAGATGTCTTTAGTGCAGTCTTTCCCAAATTGTAGCTGTGGACACTAGTTTCCAGAGTTGAGAACAAAGGGTTTAGTAATCAAAGAAGCTTGAGAAATAGCACCTTATATTCCCTTTCAGGAGAGTCACAGAACAAACATATTAGCATGTTAAAGCCTCTGAGAAAATCTGCAGTGATAAATAAGTCTGTTTAATTTGTTTAGCTTTTAAATGTATTTGCTCTGGGGAGACTTATTTTTTCTAAACATACCTGTGGCCATCTCCTCCCTTAATACCTGCTTTAGAAACTTTGCTCTCTTGTTTCACCCCTGAGTATTGTGTTTGCCATTGACTTCTGAGAAATGTGTAATTTTTGGTCATGTAAGGCAAGTTGACTGTATTTTTTTAAACTCAGGAATTGATAATTGCATTTTATCAAGTGTCTTTTCCACTTTTAATTGAAATGATCACATATTTTTCCTCTTTAATTCTTAAAAACAATGTCTTGTCAAAAGTAAATCATTCCTGCACATAATAGAGGTTAAGAAGATGAGCTTTGTAATGTCTTTACAGCCTACCTTCCAATACTAGGCCTGCTACTTATTAGTTGTGTGAAAATTGGCAAGTTAACTTTGCCTGTCTCTGTCTCCTTGTTTAGAAAATGAAGTGAGGTAGTAGTCACCTAACAAAGTGCTATGTACAGTGCTCGGCAAATAGCAGGCAACTAGTAAATGCTAACTGCTAACAATACCTCTTGTTTATTGCTGAGTATTAATAATGATAGCTGTTAAAAACATGGTAACTCTTAGGATCATACAAATTTGACAACTTTTTAATACTTTTATTTTTTAGAATTAGTCTTTTCAGGTTATCCCTCCTTCTTCTGTGGCAATTTTGATAATTATTTCTTCTCTAAACTACCATTATTTTATCTAGATTTTCAATTTCACCTGTATCTATGATATTTGCCTTCTAGCTCTAATTTTGCATATTATGTTTTTTCTTTCTATATTTTCTTCTTAATTAGGGTTGCTAGATATTTGTCTGTTTCACTGGGCACTAGAAAAGATTTCAGTATCATTTTGTAATTTCTAGAAATGTTACCTGTTTAATTTATTAACTTCTGCTTCTATCTTTATAAATTCCTTCTTTTGACTCCTTTTTGGCTTGTTTGTTTATAAGCGCCTTTAGAAGAATAAGTTAACTTGAGTTTGATTTTTTTTGATAAATACAGTTGAGCTTATATTATTTTTATTGTATGCCCTTTGGCTGCATCTTAAAGTTTGAGTTGTATAGCAAAATAATTGTCTTTCATTTAAAATTTCATAAGTTCAGAATAGATTTCCATATAATCTTAATTAACTAGAGAAAGGTTTTTAAAATTGTAGGTGGATTATGGGAGTGTGGAGGGTGTTTGTTAATAATATCTGGTTTTATTGTAGTGATTAGTGAATATGGCCGGTATTATTTCTACTTTTTGGAATTTATGATGATTCCTTTTGATTTACTACATCATCAAATTTTAAGACAATTCCATTGTGTTTGAAAAGAATGAATATTTGTTAGGTACAAAATTCTGTATAGTAATGAATAAAGGTATGGAGTTATTTGAATCCTCCGTTTCCTTATTTAGGTTTTCTCTACTTGATCTGACAAATATTCCTGGAGTTATGGTTCTTTTCTCAAAACTGTTTTCTAGTAGCTGAGAATTGGTCTACTCTTTTTATTCTTGTTTTTAATATTATGGTATATACAAGGCTTAGGTCATGCAGAATTTTCGAGATCATGGAAAGATGTTGGATTTCATTTGAAGAACATTGGGTGTTCAATGATGCATGTTAAGCAAGTGAGTGACATTAATAAGACATTTTAAAAAATTGTTCTTGATGTGGCATGGAACACTGGATGCAGACAGAAGTGGAAGCAGAGAGACTAGTAAGGCAGCTATCATAGTAGTCCAGGTGAGAATTATGGTCCAACTTGGGCTATGTTTTGGGGCAAAGAAGAGGGGAATGGATGGTTCATAATTTAGATTGGAAGTAGGACCAATTACATTTACAAATGGCTTAGATAAAGGGAATTTGGGAGTGAGAAGAATTAAGGAAACTGAAAAAAATTTCAAATTATTACATTGATGAAAAAGAGGTAAGAATTATAATGGCATATTAAAGACATTGTTAACACTGCCTTCCTTTTTATCTTCATCCATTCCACAAACAGTTGTGTGACTGGATGTGTGCTAGGAACTGATGAAGTAAAGATGACTGAGATCCTTGCCAACTCTCAATAGGATCCCAAGATTATTCTTTATTTAGTGAGCATAAATTCATGGGCATAGTCTTCATTAAGAGATATGGTTATGGTCCCTTACCAGCAAAGAGTTTGCATGACTGTGGAGCCATGTTAGAGGTCTTGGTGTGGGTGAATTGTTCAGCAACAGCAGAAGCTCAGCTGCTGCTCAGCTGATTGTTGAAGTTTGACAGCATCCTCCAGTCAAAGTGGACTCCTTGCTCAAAGAACATTCTGTTTATGTAGAGGCACCAGGTTCTCTGACACCTATTTGTAAATGATAAATGTTAGAAAATAACTAAAAATATTGAATGGATAAGAATAAAAAATCAAAATCAAGGTAGAACAGCACAGCTGTTAATGGAATATATAAATATATATATAAACCATATATATTACCATATATATTGAAATATGTATGTTTCTAATTGTCAGTCAAGTTCAATATAGATATATACACACATATGCACACACATATACACATTGTATATATTATATAAAATACTTGTAGGTATATGTAAATTCCTAGATGATTTTCTAGCTTTTTAGCCTAGTGGTAAATCATTCATGGAGATTTTGGAAAGCCACACAATATAAATCCCAAGCATGAACCTTAGGAATTTGGCTAAAGCTGACTCACGGAAATATTCTGTGATGAAATTAAAAGGTTTGGACAAACATTAGAGCAGTGCAAATAAAAGCATACAACTTAACAGATTTATTTAATAAAAACATTTTA
This sequence comes from Plecturocebus donacophilus, assembly GCA_004027715.1. Taxonomy (NCBI): domain Eukaryota; kingdom Metazoa; phylum Chordata; class Mammalia; order Primates; family Pitheciidae; genus Plecturocebus; species Plecturocebus donacophilus. The sequence continues at coordinate 2,270 of PVKP010036559.1, read as the reverse complement.
CAATGTTGATTGATGTAGAAGAAAGGACATATTATAGTGTATTATCATTGGAACGGCCTAATGCTTAAGGAAGTTCTTCTGAAGAACACAGGAATGGAAATAAAACACTCAATTGTACATCTCTTGAAGTCCAAATTGAAATAAGAAAACCTAAGAATCATTGCAGTTTGAACAATGTAGCAGTACAGAATATTCTATAACAACATGCTCTGTAAGATTTTGGTATATAACCTGATAAAATATAGAATTTTGAAGTAATCATATGAATAAAGAGAAAAATGCATAAGCAAGTGTTGTAATATTAACCTTTCACTGCCTTAAAATGCCTGGAAAATGAAGCACATATGAATATTTTAAATAGTTTTATAATAGCTTTCAAATATCTTTTTCCACTGTTCCACATAGAAATAGTAGCAATTACTATTTAGATTACACCAAGCATTAATGGTTTGTTTTATCATTTGATCAATGCAATAGACAAGTGGGCTCAGTTAGTTGAGGACAAAGACAAGTCTTATCCTGGACTTAGTATTATCTTACCACTGAGTATAGTAAATAGGAAATGATGGGAGCATTTTTGATGGATTAATAAACGTTTCAGTCTCCAATTTTAAATACCTGCTTTTGAACATCAAGTCAAGTTTTTCAAGCAATGAGAATTATCTCTGTTGTAGATAAACATGTTTTTATGTGTTAGTCCTTGTCGTGTTGATATAAAGGAATACTGGAGGCTGGATAATTTATGAGGGGAAAAAGGTTAATTTGGTTCATGATTCTAATGTCTGGAAAGCTCAAAATTGGGTTCATGCATCTGGTGAGGATTTCAGGTGAAAGGTAAAGGGGAACCGGCATGTGCAAAGATCACATGGTGAGAGAGGAATCAAGAGAGAGGGGAGGTGCCAGGCTCTTTTTAACAACTAGTTGGGGCTGGGCGTGCTGGCTCATGCCTGTAATCCCAACACTTTGGGAGGCCCAGATGGTTGGATCACTTGAGGTAAGGAGTTCAAGACCAGCCTGGCCAACATGGTGCATCCCCATCTCTAAAAAACAAAACAGAACAAAGCAAAACCAAACAAACAAGAAAGCAACTAGTTGTTTCAGGAACTAATAAAGAATTCACTCACCCTCAAAAGGTAATAAAGAATTCACACACTCTCATTAATAAATTCATGAGGAATCCGCCTCCATGACCGAAACATCTCCCACTAGACTCTATCTCCAACATTGAGGATCAAATTTCAACATGAGGTTTGGAGGGTACAAGCATCCAAATCACAGCAAACACCAAATCCAATTTTGGGTATTTAAAATTGCTTCTGTTTTATATAAACACCACTGAATTTGTTGTCTGATTTGACTTTTGTACATTGAACCAGTGAGTCACCTCAAGAATTCCAAGATCTGTACTTGTGCTATGCAGTTTGCCATATCCAACAGTAGTTAAGAGCATGGGCTTAAGAGTTAGAGTGATGTTGTTTTAAATCTCAACTCTGGCACTTAATAGCTGCAAGACCTTCAGAAGGTTACTTGTCTCTAAGCCTGAGTTTCTTCGTTTGTAAAATGAGGATAATAAGAATATCTCTTTAACAAGGTTGGTGAGAAAATAAAATGCGTTAATGCATGTGAAACAACACTTCTAGAAAGACATTTTTACACTTGTCATTTCCCCATCTTCACCCTCATTAATTCTTTTTCTAAAAAATTATGATTAACACAATAATTTCATTTACTCTTAAGCCAATTCTAAACTGGCTTCTCTCCCCATTGAAACTACTCTTATTAATTTCACTAATAACCTTCATATTGTATTTATGTAGATTTCTCTCTTGTTTCTTTTGTGCCCACCACTCTTAGTGGCCTTCCTCTCTTACCTTCACCTCTCCCAGGGTTATTTCACTTTTTCCTATGTCTTTGATTACTGTCAACATGTCAGTAATTTTCAAGGGTATGTCTACATATCAGATCTCTCACTTGACTTTCAGACTCAAATATCCAGCTACTTATCTGGTATTTTCATTTGAGTGTCTCCTCATAGACTTCTCAAATTTATAAATTCCAAAACAGAACCCTTGATATACTTGTGCCCAGGTCTGGACCTACCTTCCCTATCTCAATAAATGGTACCACTTCCTGCCCAGTTATGAAATCTACAAACCTGAGAATTACTCTTCCTTTTCCTTTTCTTTTTTTTTTCTCTCTTTTTTTTATTATTGCATTTTAGGTTTTGGGGTACATGTGAAGAACTTACAATATTGTTGCATAGGTACACA
>PVKP010036558.1:0-22371 GCA_004027715.1 Plecturocebus donacophilus | reverse complement strand
CCTACAAAGGACACGAACTCATCATTTTTGATGGCTGCATAATATTCCATGGTGTATATGTGCCACATTTTCCCTGTCCAGTCTATCATCGATGGGCATTTGGGTTGGTTCCAGGTCTTTGCTATTGTGAACTGTGCTGCAATGAACATTCGTGTGCATGTGTCCTTATAGTAGAACAATTTATAATCCTTTGGATATATACCCAGTAATGGGATTGCTGGGTCAAATGGAATTTCTATTTCTAGGTCCTTGAGGAAGACCACACTGTCTTCCACAATAGTTGAACTAATTTACACTCCCACCAACAGTGTAAAAGTGTTCCTATTTCTCCACATCCTCTCCAGCATCTGAACAACACTTAATTCTTATCTCAGCCCTGCAAAGCCCACATTACCATTACTATTACTACTATTTATTGGCAGAATACAGTGGCTTATGTCTGTAATCCCAGCACTTTGGGAGGCCACAGTAAGAGGATTGCTTGAGCCCAGGAGTTTGAGACCAGCCTGGGCAACATAGTGAAATCGAGTCTCTCCAAAAAAATTTTAAAAATTAGCCTGGCATGGTGGCATATGCTTGTAGCCCCAGCTGCTTAGGAGGGGAAGATTGCTTGAGCCAGGGAGGTGGAGGCTACAGTGAGCTGTGATCATGCCACTGCACTCCAGCCTGGGTGACAGAGCAAGACTCTATCTCAAAACTAATTAATTAATTAAATACTACTATTGTTATTACTTTAAAGATAAAGAAACTGTGGCCTAAAGAAGCTAAGTATCTTTCCCAAATTATACTTAGTAGGTGGTAAAGCTGCTATTTAAATTGAAATCCCTCTCTTTCAAACTTTAAAACCCATGAACTTTCCACAATATCTCTCCTTCCCCAAACGCTTGCACCTAGTAGGTTCTCATTTGATTGTTTGATTGTTCTGAACTGTTTTGACTAGGACTGTGAGAGTCAGGCTCACCCCAACTTGCAGCCAAGGCCCGGCCATTGCCATGACTCATCCATGAAAGCCCAGAGAGCCACATCTGAATGCTGGCGCACATGGAGATGAGGCCCAGATCCTCTTTCTGGCAGGCAGCTGTGTCTTCTAGCACATGGAACCAGCATTCCATTTCCTGGGATCAGATGGAGCCCTCGGTGAAGAGGACCTCTCACAGTTCATGGGTTTGTCCTGATATCTAGCCCAGAAAATGTCTGCTTCCTGGCTCCCTGGAGAATGAGAAATTATTGGTTTCTGGGATGTTTTTCTAATCATTGAGCCCTCAAGGTGAAAGGTCTCTTGGATGGAAGTGAACAGACCAAGTTTACCCAACCCAGCTTGGCCTCAGGCAGCCCTGAGCCATACTCCATTAGGGCCCACACAACAGCTGGGGCTTCTTGATAGACTTTCTTCAGCTCCTCAGCATACTTTCCCTCTGAGGGTAGAAGTCTTCCAGCCCCCTGTGCAGCTGACATAAAGCAGAAATCCCACTGCAGAGCTCCCTTCAGGCTGGAAACTGTGCACAGAGCACTCAGAAGTTTCCTCTTCCTCTATTTTCCATGGCTGCTGCTAACCCTTCAGCTTATGGGGAGAACAGAGGCTCACATAAGAATGTGTGCTCTTGTCCTGAAAAATATCCCATAGGCATATAGGAGAGAGCCCGAAGGGGAGAAGTGTATTTACATGTTTGTGAATACCTATTGTGTACTAGCCATCTTACATACATCTTCTTTCTCTATTAATCATCATGGCAATTATTTTCCTCTTTTAAAGACATGTAAACTAAAACTGACTCTAAGCACAAGGACACTCTTTTTTTTCATTAATAAAAGAGATATTGTGAAACCTTTGACCTTAGGCCGGACAAACAGTTCCTGAAGCTCAGCATAGGAGAAGGTAGGACATAGCCCCAGGTAGAATCCTTATGTAAGACAGTCTGCTCACTGTCTGAGACTCTATGATATTTTGCATATGTTTTCCCCCTGGAATTAGGAATTAGATCTGGAGCCCAAATCCAGCTGTCCAGTACTGTGAAAAGGAGAGGCAGTTTGGGTTTTACCAAAAAATACTTAGACTAGGAGTTTGAATATACTTGCTTGAATTCCAGCTCTATTATTTAACAGATGTGAAACCATGCCTTGGTTTTCTCATCTGTAAAGAGGTAATAAAAGCTGCCAATCTACTTAAGAGTTTTTGTGAACATTAAACAAGATAGTGAACGTATGTGTGGAGGCCTGCAGAGGCCTGGCCTACTCAGAAGTGAACAGTTTTCTTCTCCACTACCCTTTATTTGGAGTTCCATCCATGATTGGACTGCACCTCATTCTTCAGATTAGTTTTTCTCCCACCCCTAGCTTCACCAAGCTAAATGAAGAGCAGTTTGGTATAGAGGAAGGGGCAGAGACTAGGAACTGAGTGACTTGAGTTTGAGTCCTGATTTTATGAATTACTGGCTGTGAGGTATTCAAGTGAGTTGACAAGCCTCAATTGCCTCATCTGTTAAATGGGAATAGGATATCAGTACTTCCTTCTAGGGGTACCTGAAGACTATGGAAGAGGCTGAACACATTAATGCTTTGTCAGTTCTAATGTGCTATACAAATGCAAGTTATTCATCCAGCAAATATTTTTGGCCACCTGGTATGGGTCAAGCATGTGTCAGGTGATGAGGGTACAAAGACAATAAGACTTGATCTCCTTTGAGCTTGCAGTCTAATGATAAGACAGATAAGTGCACGGGTAATTACAACATAGTGTGGTATGTGCCATTATCAGGGGAGGAGCAGGATGCCTGAAGCACAAAGGAGGGGCACAGTGTGAGTTACGTATTGCTGCAAAACAAATTACCCCAAAACTTTGCAGCTTAACACAACAAACATTTATTATCACATATCATTTCTGAGAGCCAGCAATCTGGAAATGGCTCAGTTGGATAGTTCTGGCTCAGGGCCTTTCATGAAACTTTCATGGAATCAAGCTGTTGGCTGCAATCTCTCTCTAGCTCTTTCTCTCTTTTTTAAGAGATGGGGTCTCACTCTCACTTTGTTGACCAGACTGGTCTCGAACTCCTGGGCTCAAGCAATCCACCCACTTCGGCCTCAATCTTCCAAAGTGCTGGGATTACAGGCATGAGCCACCACATCTGGCCTTCTGCAATCTTTAGAGACTTGACTCTTGACTAGAGATGGCAGATCTACTTCCCAGCTCACTGACATGCCTGTTGGCAGGAGGCTACAGTTCCTTGTCATGTGGGCTTCTCAGTAGGTCTGCTCAAGATGGCGTTTCCCCAGAGACAGGCAAGAGAGAGAGCACATCTAACAAAGCCCCCAAGAGGAAGCTGCAGTGACTTTTACAACCTAATCTCATAAGCAGCATATGAGATCTGCCATGTTCACTTCTGCCGTTTTATATTGGTCACAGAGACCAACCCTGATACAAAATAGGAGGGGACAACACAAGAGTGTGAAAAGCAGGAGGTGGAGCTCACTGGGAGCCATCTAGAATGCTTGCCACTGCAGTACCCAACACACTGGGAGAGAGGAGGAGCCAGGAAAAGTGTTTTGAAGCTTAAATTCAGGTGCATTTTTATTGCTTCTCACAGTTTCTGCTGGATATTGGGCTAGTAAGGGGGAACTTTTTATTTCAATTTAGATTATTCTGCTATTTAATGGAAATGACATTGTAAATAATACAGAGTAGACTTAGAGCTCTCCAGAAATGGTTAGGTTTGCTGGGGGTTTCCAGAGCAGCTGCCTCCTGGTGAGGTCAGGCCCCACTGGCCTCCTGTATAGCCTTTCAAGTCCATAACCCACTCAGACATGACCACCAATAACCACTTCTTGCCCCTATTAACAGTGCACCTCACACTGCACTGCAATCACGTGCTTATGTGTCTGATATCCCTCTACACTGCCCTGAGTGGGCAAGGAACATGTCTCTGGCTCATGGCTGTGTCTACCATCCAGTGGGATGCCTGGCACTGTGCCTAACTGTCCGATGAAAAAAATGAATGGAATTTGAAAAAATTCAGAGGACACTGAAAATGTCATAGGGTCAATACAGGTAAATAATTACATTTATGGAATTAGGCTAAGTGTTACCTGAGTCTCAGGCCCTGTGATATATGCTTTGCATATTTTATTTCATTTAATATTCATAATAAGCCTATGATAGGTGTACTTATCCCCATTTAACAGATGAGGAAACTAAGGTCATACAATTAGAAAATGGCAGAACCTGGATTTGACCTCAGGCCTATCAGACTCCAAAGCCTGTGTAACTAATCGTATCACATCTGGTGGTAGATTTCAAACAAACGATTGCAGATTTGAGGGACTTTTGGTGACTAAAACAACAGATAAGAAAATTAAACAGCCTTAGGGAACAATTTGACAAACATCTAAAAGGCAGATATTTTCCCTTCATACATGTGCCTGTGTGTGAGCGTACACACACACACACACACACACACACACACCCCTTATTTTTCCAGGAAAGCCCACCTTAAGTCTCACCTCTTCCAGGTAGCCTTCCTTGACTCACAGTAATGTTTGTCTCCCTCAAACTCCTGCTGCGCTTGCAATGGTGCCATTCAGCTGGTATTTACCCTAAGGAGTCTTGATTTGTAGTTTATCATATTTGTAACTCAGGTTCATGGGTTTCTTCTCCATACACTGAGAAAGCTGGACTGCTTCCCAAAGGACCTTTCTGTCTTGCACATGGTAGGAGGTACTTCCTGACCCCACCGGCACAATCACCTCCTTGCAGAAAGGTTGTGTTTTTGCACGTGGCAGGCCCTCACTGACAGCAGCACTTTTACCCAATTAGTTTGGAAGAGCCCACTCTCTGTTGTCTCCTGACTAGATTGTACATTCCTAGAGACCTCTTATCATGTCCCAGCAGCTAGCAGAGGGCATGGCATGTAGGAGGTTCTCCATAAGGAAATCCTGGATCAATACATGAGTGAGTGAATAAATGAAATGGTGGCAATGATTTTAACTTAAATGAAAACCTCTAGCATCCTTGGCATTATTAACAGTAGTCATTTCTTCTACTTGTTTTGTGCTTTGCCTGTCTCCAGGTAGCATCTCCTACAGGCCCTTTTTCTTCCCCCAGGGATTTTGCCTACAGAACTAGGACACGACGCTTGAAATCAGAGTAGGCGTAGTTAGAAACACATGGACAAACTTTGACTTGGCTTATTTCAGACTGCCTGCCAACCCATCACCCTTCTGTTTGGACTCATTACCACATTACCTTCCTATATTGCAAGTTGTTTTCATAACATGAAGCAATGCCCCAGCCTACAGGTATTTGCACAGGTTCTATCTGTGATCAGCTTCCTCTCAGATGCCATCTCCCATCTCCTGCAGTAGGAGAGGAGATTATTCCTTCATCTTAGCAGTGGATTCCACTGTCAAATGGGAGATTTCTAGGATACCTCCTCCAACAGCTGGTCCTGTACAGGATCGGAGGCCTCTTAGTCTCCCTCAGTGTCTCTGCTAGGACCTTCCCTTCTTCTACCTTTTTTTTCTATTTTCTGCCTTACTGTCAGGAAGGCATATAGTGCAGTAAAGAGCATGAGTTTTGCAGTTAGAGCTGGATTTTCATCCTGGGTCTGCCTCTTATTAGCTATTCAGCTTGGGCAAATTACCAAACTTCTCTGAAACTTACTTTTCTCATTTGTAAACTAGGAATAATAGTATTACCCGCTTCATAGGGTTATTATAAGGACTGAGTAATACTGCAAAGGGTTCAGAACACAGCCTGCAAATAATACACACTTCAGTAAATGTTAGCTATCACAACTATCATATGGTAGGTTGACTGCTCACACTGAGGATGACATGGGTAGCAAGAGGCTGAGGTGAGTTTTCATCGTCATCAACATTTTGATGGAAAAAGAAAGAAATTCAGATTTACCTGCCAGCCATGGTGACTCAAGCCTGTAATCCAAGAATTTTGGGAGGCTGAGGCAGGCAGATGACCTCAGGTCAAGAGTTCAAGACCAGCCTGGCCAACATGGTGAAACCCTGTCTCTATCAAAAACAAAAATTAGCTGGGCATGGTGGTGTAGTCCTGTAGTCCCAGCTACTTGGGAGGCTGAGGCACGAAAATTATTTGAACCCAGGAGGTGGTGGTTGCAGTGAGCTGAGATCACACCACTGCACTTCAGGCTGGGCATCAGAGAAAGACTATGTCTCAAAAAAAAAAAAAAGGAAGAAATTCTAGACTTACTGAACACTGGACTGAGAGCCTTACTTACCCGAACACATTTAATATTTAAAAGGACCCAACTTGCTGGAAAAGTTCAGGGGGTAAAGGCGTTTGCTCCATGTCACACAGCCAGGGTGGGAAGCAGGTTTTTCTGACCCATTTCTTTCCCTGTTCCCTAGCAGAGCCGTCTGGGGCCCACTGGAGTTTTTTGTTTTGTCCTTCTCAGGGATGATCCCATGCATTTACTTTGATCATTGATGATCAAGGTCATTAATTGATAATATTAAGGCCATCCTTTCTCATACATACAGCTAACACTGCTGTGTATGTTTTGCTCCTACCTTTTTCCCACTCCCTTTTAGTGGCCTTAAGATGTCCTGTGAGTCCTGCTCCAACTTCTCTTTTCCACTCAGCCCCCTGTCTCTGGTTTCCTGGCAAACTCTTTTTGCTGTCTCTGGCCCTATCGCCCTCCTCCTTTCGTTACCCAGAAATTCATTCCCATGGCCTCATCTTACCCTGTGTCTGGGACTGTCTGTGCTAAGCTCAGCAGGATTGGTATCAGAAGCCCAGGCCAGGTCTGAGCTGGTTCAGCTGCATGCCAGGCTGGGGCTGGGGGCTGGGGGCTGGTCATAGGGAACCAGAGGAATGACAGAGACAAGAAAGTAGCTTCCCTAGCAGATGAGGGCAGACAGTGTGCCTGGAGATGCCACAGAGGCAACTGAGAAGTTAGGAATGCTCTGCCAGGGCTCCTGGGAGATCTCACAGGGAGGAAATCTGCAAGACCTTGGACCTAGGGGAGTTAGAATAAGGCAGGCTGAATGCTAGGTTCTAAACTGGTTTTGTGTCCGGAGGAATTCACTTCCAACAGGATCCAAAAATGGAGTGGAATTGGGGATTTTTGAACAGGCCCAGTTTCAGTCTATTTGTGGTAATAAACCGTTAGATTGTTCCAGAAAGTCCATTATTTTGGCATCCAGACTGGGAACGATCCAGGCTGCCTCTCCTACACAGAAATTACACTAAAAAACCTTTGGTAGACGTTGGGTTCTGATTTTTAGTTCTGAAAAATTCATTCTCTGTACCTAACCCATATTTCATCATCTAAAATATCTAGGACGTGATATATGCTATCATGATATTCCATTTTTCTAACTTCCTGGGATACTTTTGCTTACCATATTATTTCTTCTGTCAAATTTAAAATGTTTTAATTATGCATGTAAGTGATTATAAATAAATGAATACATTTTTTGCAATTTGTTTTTAAGAGATGAGGGTCTCACTAGGTTTCACTATGTTGCCTAGCCTGGTCTTACACTCTTAGGCTCAAGCGATCCCCTTGCCTCTGCTCGAGACTGCTGGGATTATAGCTGCCCAGCATTTGCTACCTTTCAGAAGTCTGAAAACCAGTCGCCTTTTTTTTTTTCAAGGGCTGGCTGTAAGCGGCCAGCCAGGGTGGGGATGAGCGCCGGGTTTCGTCCAAGCACTATTGAAGCAGGAAATTGCGGTGGCTCTTGGTGACGAAAGTCCCAGCCAATCTCATTTTGGTTTCTTTTAGGTAACCTGTCTTTCTCATAGTTTAATACTTTTAGGGTTTTCTCTTTGTCCTTTTGGCTCTGCAACATCCTTGGGGTTTCTCTAAGTAAGGAACTTTTAAAGTTTATCTTAGTTGACACCTGGTAGGTCTTCTGTCTTATGCCTTTCTTTAAGTTGTGGGGAAATTTTCTTTTATTGTTTATTTGTGAATCTCTTCCCCACCAATTAGTTCTCTCCTGGCACTTCTTTTGGATGAATGGAGTCCCTCATGCATCAGTACTTTGTGTCTCTGTATTAGTTTGCTAGGGCTGCCATAACAAAACACCATAACCTGGGAGATTTAAACAATAGAAATTTATTTTCTCATGGTTCTGGAGGCTGAGAAGTCCAAAATCAAGGTGCTGGCCAATTCAGTTTCTGGTGAGGACTCTTTTCCTGGCTTGCAGATTTCTGCCTTCCAGCTACATCTTCGTTTAGAGAAGAAAAAACTCTGGTGTCTCTTTTTCCTCTTATGAGGGTGTCATCCTACTAAATTGGGACCCCACACTGATGACCCCATTTAACATGTATCACCTCCTCACAGGCCACACACAGCCATATTCATGGTTAGGGCTTCAAAATATGAATTTGGGAGGGAGGTACAATTAAGTCTCTTAATTGTTCTTTCAGATTTTCCATTCGTGCTATTTTCTATATATTCAGAGACTTCCTCAGATTTAACTTCTTGATTATATCTCCAATTTTTGTCATATCCATTCTATTATTCACTCATCTTTTGCTTTATTTAGTTTTACTATCATATTTTTAAATTCCCCTTTTTTTGTTGTTTTTCCTTTGTCACAGCAATTATATGTTCCTTTTCATAGCAACCTGCTGCAATATACTCATGTATCTTTCTAAGGATGATGTTATTTAAAAATTTGTTAATGTTCTTTTCTGTTTATTTGATTATCTTTCCTTTGAGGTTAGTTTTCAGTTTGTTCACCATAGTCTTTTTTTTTTAAGGCTGTTGAATTTTCTCAAGCATCTGAGGATCCTTGGTTTTCCATCCATATCTACGCCCGGCTAATTTTTTTATTTTTGGTAGACAAGGTTTCTCTGTGTTGCCCAGGCTGATCTCGAACTCCTGAGCTCATGCAATCCACCCTTCTCCCTCTCCCAAAGTACTGGGATTACAGGTGTGAGCCACCACCCCAGCCTAGTTTCTTATTTGTATTCTGAGGTGCCTGACTTAATGTTCTACAAGCAGCAATCAGTTTAAATTTTGTGGACCAACTAGGTAAAGCAGTTAATTATAATTATGCTATCATCATACATGATTATACAGTAGAGTGGTGAAAATGCTTTATTTGAGGTCTTTAAATTTTTATGTCCACTAAATTAAAGATTGGGTTGCAAATCGAAATTAAAACTAGAGGAAAGACTGGGCATGGTGGCTCACACCTGTAATCCCAGCACTTTGAGAGCTGAGGCGGGTGGATCACGAGGTCAGGAGTTCAAGACCAGCCTGGTCAAGATAGTGAAACGCTGTCTCTACTAAAAATACAAAAATTAGCCAGGCATGGTGGCAGGAGTCTGTAATCCCAGCTACTTGGGAGGCTGAGGCAGGAGAATCGCATGAACCAGAGTGGCAGAGGTGGCAGTGAGCCGAGATCAAAGCACTGCGCTCCAGCCTGGGAGACAGAGTGAGATGCCATAAAAAAAATAATAAAAAAAAATAAAAACTAGAGGAAAAGTCAAAGTTCAGCTTCTAACTAGAGTTGTTATAGCAACTGCAGGAAATAAATCTGCATACACAGGAGGGAGATCAAGAGGAAATACCTGTTTTCTAATATGAGCTCTAGACGATTGTTTTTCTATTTTTCAGTATTTTCATATGTTGAGATGACTAGAATTATCATTCTTTCATGTATCCCATCATTTTCTCTGTCATATTTTTCTCTAGAAGCCTGTTTCAGGAAGAGCTAACTTTCTGAAGGAGATAGAATCATCATGCCTTAACATTCCTGATGGGGTACCCTGGGTTTGTTCTTTCTCTGTATATATTTTTTAATATGGAACGCTTCATGAATTTGCATGTCATTCTTGTGCAGGGGCCATGCTAACCTTCTCTGTGTCATTGCAATTTTTAGTATATGTGTTGCCAAAGCAAGCATACGTTTTGTTCTTTCTGATCCCATTTGGTTCATTAATTCATTCACTCATTCATTAACATCTATGACATTGGTTTTTAACCTGGCTACATAATAAAACTACCCAGGAAACACTTCTAAAATACCATTACCAGGTCTCACCCATAGATTAATGAAGCCTAGGCCAGGCCTATACATTTCTAAAGCTCCTCAAGCAATTATGATGCATATGAGGGTTGAACACCCCGGCCCCATGATATTTTAGGTCCTGTGCAAACAAGAGGGGATGCAAATAAAAAGAAATAATTGCTAACATTGGGAATGCATACTGTATGCTGGGCACTGTTCTTAGTTCCTTATGTGTTTTAACACATTTAATCCTTTCAACAACCCTAGAAGGTAAGTATTATTCACCTTTTATAGACAAGAAAACTGAGGCACAGAAAGGCTAGGTAACTTGCCCAAGGTAAGACATCTAGGAAGTGGAAGAATCAGGTCCTGGAGTCCATCCTCACTTTTCTATGGCCCATCCATAGTAACATAGTTGAGTAAATAATGAAAAGATCGGAGATACGTATCAAAAGGAACACCTAAAGTGACAGGTGGAGGAAGGAGATAGGGTCAGGAAGGCTTCCTATAGGAGGTGGCACTTCAATTAAATAGAGGAAGAATGGACACCAGAGAGGCAAAGTGGGGAGTAGAGTTCCTCAGGTTCCTACCTCCTTTGTCTTGCTACACAACTTGCCTTCCCCAGTCCCAGGAGCTCCTTCCTCCCTCTTCTCCACACTGAAAACACTGGAATGCCTTCAATCGTCTTTAACATGCCTAACATTTCAATAACTGGGAAGTCTGAAGTCATGCACAATTACTCATGCAATTTTTCCTCCAGACAATAGGTCCTTCTGTGTGCTTCTCGTTCAGATGTATAAAGCTTCACTCTGTTGTTTTAAAAAAGTCTTTGTTGTAGAAACAATTCACAAATGTGTCAAACACACATTGGTTCCCCACCCCCTTCTCTGTCCCCTCACCTGATTGGGATGCTAGCTTGCCAGGGATGTGTGCCCACTTGCCGACTCTGCCCAGAATGGAAGCTAGCGCTGCATTTCACATTACTTCTAACCAAGTAGGGCTCTGAGCTTAAGTTTGAGGTTAACCTCAGGGGGCATTTAGCCACACCTGCCACCCCCTCTGCCTGGCCTCAGCGGTGGGGACAGACTTCTGCTGGAGAAAGGGAAATGCTCTGATGCTGCTAATTCACTGTGGGAGGAAAGGAAGCCCTCTCCAGACACCAAAAATACCAAAGAAGAACATTATCAAAAGCAGCCTTTGTACCAGCCAGCCACATCATTCAGCCCAACCCAGGCTGGGGCTGGAGGGAAAAATAACAACTCTCACAGCCACTAAGTTCCCTGCATCCCAAGTGGGCACCTCAGGAGGTCATGTCCTAAATGAGTGTCTGCTGGAGAAGGGGGTTCCAGAACTGTGGCAGGAGTCTGGCTGCCTTCCCAGCTGGCCTTTGGCAAACCACAGGAAGCTGCCTGAAGCTGGCATGTTTATAAGGTGACTTGTGAGACTTCCTTAGAATAGCAACAGGTCTGTTTCATAATTTAAAAGCCAAGGAGTGTGTGTCTATAGAGGTATGAGGTGGAGCTGCAGGACTTTACCTTAGAGTCTGGGTAATCTCACTCTGGCAGGTCGCTTTACCACCCTGTGCTTATCAATTTAGGGGCTGATCCTCACTCTGTAGATGGGACTGTCTTAAACACACAGAAAGAAGTGTCACCTTCCAGCCAGCCCGAATCCCCAAAGTTTGACTGCCACAGGGCTGATCTGAGTTTCAGGTATCTGAGAGACTCAGGGTCCGGAGGGGTGCTGTTGGGAAGGGCTGGAGTTGCTTCAATAATTGGATTTGTTCACAAGTAGGAGGGCAGTCAGGCTTTTTGGCTGGGCCTTAAGCTCAAGAGACTGCAGAATTCTACCAGTATAGGGGAATGAGGTAAAACTTGAGGGTGGCCTTAGAATGGAGGATTGAGGACCTTAGAATCTGAAAGCTGCCAGAGCTACATTGGAGGCTCTTGGAGGGCATGTTTACAGGGTCTGCCTTATTTTATAGGGGCTGGGACTGATTCCCAAGACTGTAAATTGCCAAAACCTGGAAGTTGAGGTCCTCGCATTTCATAGCAGGCAAGTTTCCCAGTCTCTCACTCCAATAACATTTTTGCATCTGGGCAGACAAGGGGGGAATTCCGCCGCATAATACCACGTGTGCAGGATCCTTGGCAGCTGCACATGGGGCCGCACATGCCCTTCCCTGCCTTCCTGTTGATATAGGATCTCCTTTATAGACTCCTCAAGTGTCAGAGCTGAAAAGATTTTAGAAGCCATGTAGACCAATTATTTTGTTTAACAGGAAAGGAAACAGAGAACCAGAGGAAAATGACTGCCACAAGCACATACAGCTAGTTAGTAATCTCAAGGATTGAAACCAGTTTTGTTCACAACCAGTCCAGGGCTTTTTCCACAACACCACACCCTTTATAACAAATCACATTTGTTTATCAGGGGCTGTTACTCATTCCATATTGTAGTTCCCATTTCACTCTTTTCCATGAAGGATGCCTGGAACTGTACCTTGCTCATGGTTAAATGACTTTCTGAAAAGTTTCCACTATTTGGTATTTTGACCAAAACAACAACAACAAACAAACAAAATAAAACCCTGTTAGGTTAGAAAGAAACAGGTTATCATAGCCAAATTCTGCCAAAATGAAATGTGATCAGGGTGGAAGAGGAAATTCCAAGAGTCTAAGGCCTTGCTGCTCAAAGTTGTCTATATACCAGTAAGCATGGGTATCACCAGGGAGTCCCACCCAGAATTGCAGAATCAAAATCTGCATGTTAACAAGAGCATACATGATCTGACTAAGTCTGAGTAGTACCTCTTTGAGGCAAGGCTCTGCAAAAAAAAATCCTTCTCTTCCTCTTCCTCCCCAAATGCTTAACATTCTACCACCTCCCTCTTGCTCCTTTCTTCCACATGCTCTGTCCCCGATGTTACTTATGTTGATCTGGTTCTGCCTTTTCTTGAAATTTTAAAGCCACAAAGGGGTGAAGGGGGGTTGGGGGGACTGGATGTATTTTAAAAGGGGACTGAAAATGGAAACTTTTAGAGAAATAAAGTATGGCCAATTGGGAAGATCTTTTGCAGCTCCAATGTCACATTGTTAATGTTGAAATATAAACATCTACTATGTTTATATTGGCTTACTTGTAAAATCTTCAACTTTGGTTATATTTAGGAATTTGATGGTTTGGAAAGCATACTGAAAAACTCTGAGGACAAAAATATTTTTCCCCTTAACTTTATGGAAAATAAGAAAATCTCTTTCAAAAAAAAAAAAATTCCAAGAACATCTTTTCTCTACTTTCTTGATCGTCCCATCCACATGGCACCATGGTACATTTTTTCCTCTTAGCTTCCTTGTTCTCTTTGTTCTTAGTTTGGTTTTCTCATTTCATTTACATTTTTTAAAATTGGGTTTTTCTTATTATTTATTTTTTATTTAAGAATTAGAAAACAGGTAAAAGAAAGCACAACAGAAATCTGCTGATGTAGAAACAATGTAAACTTCTTATATAAAAGTATCTCAGACCTTTTTGTGTGTATATTTGTTAACAAAAATGTGATAATTCAGAATATAGTAATAACTACTTCCTTTTAAGTGGAACTATAAATTATTAACTTCTTTATATCTGTGAACATACCTCAACAACATTATTTTTGTTAAATTCTGCCATTGAAATTGTATCGTGATTGATTGGGTAATATTTCTATTGCTGGATATTTAGGTACTTCAAACTTTTCACTATTAAAAGCAGTATTGGGCATGGCACAGTGGTTCATGCCTGTAATCTCAACCCTTTGGGAAGCTGAGGCAGGGGATTGCTTAAGGCCAGGAGTTTGAGACCAGTCTGGTAGTGAGACCCTCATCTCTATAAAAAAAAAAATTAGGCCGACATGGTGGCCCACCCCTGTGGTCCCAGCTACTCAGGAGGCTGAGGTGGGAAGATCCCTTAAACCTGAAAGGTCAAGGCTGCAGTGAGCATGACTGTGTCACTGTGCTCCAGCCTGCAACAGAACAAAACCGCATCTCAAAAAAACAAACAAAAAGAAAAATAGAAAAGCAGTGAAAAGCAACACTGAATATTCTTAATGATATTTTTACCTAAAGAACTGTTTAATTAAGTCATGATCACATAAAGGCATCATTACACTTGTGAAAAAAATTTAAGATAACAAGAAATCCTTTTTGACCCTCATTGCCAGCCCTGATTCCCTTCTTCTCCCTCCTCCCTTGTTCCAGCTGTCCTACTCCCACCCTAGCTCAAGGAATCCAGTCGTCAACCCAACTTTTGATGGCGGTGTATGGGGTGCAGAGCACAGAATTAAGTGCTGTAAGGATTTCAGTCAATGACACAGTCTCCACCCTAGTGAGGGAGAACAGACATTCATTCATGGGGAGATGCAAATAACATTACAAACCGCGCACTGTACCACCAAGCGCAAGTTAAGGTGAGGCAAACTAGGCGCAGTCCCGATAACTGCTGAGTGCACATGAAGGCCTCTTCAGTCTTAGCAGGATCACTGCTCCAGGTTTTCACTTGGCCTCCTTGCCTATAATCTCTCCCTTTCAACCCAGCCAGTTGACTGCTGATAAAATAATCCAAAAGCCACTCTTCCGATATGTGTGATCTTGTTCATTCCCTACTCTTCTCATTCTGTCTGCTAAGCTTCTCCTCGTTTCAAGGAGCTCAAACTTTAGTTTACTCAACATGCAGCTACTGAGTACATATCAGGTGCTAATCACCTCTTCTTAAGCTTTCCTCACTCTAGGTTCTTCGAGGAACTCCCTCCTCACTTTTTTCTCTTGTAACAGATGCTACTTTGTTTGGGATTGTTGTTTACTTTTCTGGCCTACCTTGACCCCATACCATGTTCTTAAAGTACAGGACCTCCCTCTTATAAGTCTTGTACCCCTAGCACCCAGTACATTGCTGAGTACATAATTGATGCTTAATATTTATCTGCTCAGCAAAAAGAATAAATAAATGAGCTTCCCAGAAATGTCCCACGGGTTCTGAATGTACTTTTAGGATTTGGAGGTTACTTCTTGCTTAGAGTGAGAAGCAATTGCATTAGGTGGCAGCAGCAGAGGCAGCCTTTGAGGTGATGTGTCCTAGCTCCTTAAAGTAGTAAAGGGAGGTGTTGGTTCTTGCCCCATTCTAAGTCTTCGGATTCTGTGTTTGAAACAGACAGCCTATAGCTGTCTTTGCAATGTAAGGAAATGTTTGTTCAAAACAATAAAGGAAAAGAGTTTTTTTGTTTGTTTGTTTGTTTGAGACAGAGTCTTACTCTGTAGCCCAGGCTGGAGTGTAATGGCACAATCACAGCTCACTGCAACCTCTGCCTCCTGGGCCGGAGACAAAAAGAGATTCTCCTGCCTCAGCCTCCCAAGGAGCTGGGATTACAGGCGCCTGCCACCTCACCCAGCTAATTTTTGTATTTTTAGTAGAGACGGGGTTTTGCCACGTTGGGCAGGCTGGTCTTGACCTCCTGACCTCAGGTGACCTGCCCGCCTCTGCCACCTGAAGTGCTAGGATTACAGGCATGAGCCACCGTGCCCGGCCAAAGGAAAAGTTTTAAAAAGATGGCAACTTTCCCTAGTTAGGAATTGGAAGTTCGTAAAGCTCAAATCTATTCATGTTGCCCCCTTGCTTAAATCCCTTTGGTTGTTTCCCATTGCTGTTAGAGTAAAGTTCAAAATTTAAAACTTGACCAGCAAGACCCCACATGGCAGGCAGGCTGCCAGCCTCACCAGCATCGGGTCACATCTTTCTTGGATCTCTTTACATTCCAGCCCCACAAGTCATTTCTTTGTTCCTCCTGGGCACCACATGTCTTCCAAAATGCTTCATATGCCTGGAACACTCTCTACTATAACCCACACCCACACCCATTGCCTCACCCTTCCCCATGTCACCGGGCTTATTGTCCTGTATCCTTTTGCCTCAGCTTAGCTGTCACTGCCTAGGGAAGCCTCTCTGGACTGTACTCTAGATTAGGTCACCCCACTGTACACTTGCATAGCACTCTGTATTTTTCCTTTATAACCCTTTTTATTAGTATAACTTGATAGTTAAGTGTGTATTCTTGAATATTTGCTTCTCCCTCCCCACCTCCTGATTCTAGACTATAAACTTCATGAGGACAGGATCCATGTCTATTCTGTTCACTACGTTATTGAAGGGGCTTTACCTATATTATTTCATTAGTTGAACAATCCTGCAAAGCAGATATCCTCATCCTTATTTGGCAGGTGTGATAATGATGTGTGGAAGCTGATAGATGTGTGTGATAACGTCAAGATTTGAGCATGGTTCCATCTGTATTTCTAAATGGGCTAGAAGTTTATTTATTTGGGTTTTGGATTATCAGGACCCGAACTGGAAGTCCCCCTGAACTGGAGTCCCAGTTCCACCACTTTCTAATTTTATTTTATTATTATTATTATTATTTGAGACAGAGTCTCACTCTGTCATCCAGGCTAGCATGCCATGGTGCAGTCTCAGCTCACTGCAACCTCTGCCTCCTAGGTTCAAGTGATTCTCCTGCCTCAAGCCTCCTAAGTAGCTGAGATTATAGGTGCCTGCCACCATGCCTGGCCAATTTTTGCATTTTTAGTAGAGACAGGGTTTCACCATGTTTACCAGGCTGGTCTTGGACTCCTGACCTCAGATGATCTGTCCACCTCAGCCTCCCAACATGCTGGGATTACAGGTGTGAGCCACCACGCCCGGCTCTAATTTTATAATTCCAAGCAAGTCTCTTCATATATAAAATAGGGATATTACTTATTTTATCTATCTCATTATATTCCTTAGAGGATCAAATGAAATAATAGATATGAAGTATGTGATAGACTATAATCCACTCTACCAATAGAAGTGAAACAAGTAGGTATTTTAAAAAAAAATTTTTCAACTTCCACCTTCTAGGTTCAAGTGATTCTCATGCCTCAGCCTCCCAACTAACTGGAATTATAGGAGCACCCTACCATGCCTGGCTAATTTTTAGTAGAGATGGAGTTTCACCATGTTGGCCAGACCATTCTTGAACTCCTGACCGTAGGTGATCTGCCTGCCTCAGATTTGGCCTTCCAAAGTGCTGGGATTACAGGGATGAGCTCCATGCCCGGCCTCAAGCAGCATTTTTTTATCAGGCTCAAGCCTGTAACGGTTGCTGCTTATCTGGCTGGCCACTCTGGACATGAGTTTCTTGAATAAAATTGTCAGTGTGGAGACACCAAGTCCAGATGTCTCTGTACATTATCTAGGGGAGGTTGTTAGCAGAGGACTTAAAATAACAGCAAAAAGATTAATTTTGAATGACTGCATCCATTTTACAGTGAGAACTGTGCATTTAGTTTTTACGTAATGTAAATAAGGACAATAAAGAATATGCAGTAGAGTTCTAGTACTTAACCTCTAATCCTTGCTCACCAAGGAAAAGACGAAATGGTTAGTTAAGTGTAGTTAATGATTAGCATTAATGGTTAAGCACTTAGGCTTGGAGTCAGACATTTGCGTTCAATTCTGTCAGCTCTACATTTACCAACAAGGAGAACTTGGGCAAGTTACTACTCTACAGCTTTATTTCTACATCTGCAAAATAGATCTACCCCTCAAATTGTTATAAAGACTAAAACTAATAAAGTAAATGCCTGGCACATAGGAAGCCCTCCATAAATGTGTAGAATTATTACCATCCCAGTCCACTTTCTTTCTTGGCTTGCTGATCCCCGTGTACCTATTTGTTGCATGTTTCTTCCATTCCAACTGGAATGATGATTTTCAGGTGTCAGGGTCTTAAATACTAATGGCTGAGAACACTGCCTCTCGGTCTACGTCTGCTCCCAGCAAAGACCGTCTTGTATATAAAGAGATCTCTCCTATGGTCTTTGCACAATGACTCCCACCAGTTTCTTGTGCTTCTAGGGAAGCATCTCCTATTTATGCAGAGCAGAAAACTTTTCTATTCATATTTGAGAAACTACATGTCTTGACTCAGCACTTTTGAGTGGTACACTATGGGTGGGAGGATTTTTATTGTCTTTGGCTTTGGACACCAAGAGGATGTGCAGTTTGGAGCCACAGTGAGGCTGCTATTAATATCACATAGGCTAGATAAGATTCGATTCATTATTAATCTTAAGATGGAAGTCTTCTGTAATTTTGAACTAGGAGCTGGAAATTCAAGCATAGCATTATACCCTGGTTTATGTGTGTGCTTTCACATGGCATTTATTGAGACACTACCGTATTCTATTCTCTGGGAACACTACAAAGATGAATGGCATGGCATCTTCCCCTCATCGGAACTTGCAAGCCTGTGTAGGAGATAAACAAAAACACAAATAATGGGAGGGAGTGAGCAAGTATGGGAGGAAGGACATTCTGGGAGGAGCCCCCTCTTTTCGGGATTGGGTACAGCATGGTGAAGTAAGAGAGTGAAAAGATCTCAGGCTCTGTGCATCACTATACTGGGCCTGAGCAAGCCACTTGCCCTTTCTGAACCAGTTTTCTCATGTGAAAACAGAGTAATCATGCTTACCATATATGATTAATTGTGCAGATTGATTGAGCTAGAGCACATAAAGTGCCAAGCACAATGCCAGGCTGATTGTGGATAATATTAGCCACATGGATAAAATTATGATTAATATCCAAAGGTGTAGATAGTATTAAAATCTTGTCAGCACATAGGGGCAGTGGAGGAGACTTAATGAAAGAGACCTTAACTCTCATCCCATGGTGGCCATAGACCATCTTCCCAGATAGACAACTCTGCTTTACCAGTAAATGCGAAGTGCTTCCTGCTAAATATGTGCCACTCTTCTGACACAGAGAGTGATATCCTGTGATCACTTCCCTTCCCTAGTCACATGTTAGGTAGTGGTTTCATGCACACCCCACCCAAGATGGTGGATTATCTGACTGTAACAGTGAAACAGGAAGAACGGTGGTTTCAGCTGAAATAAGAGACTATTTATTTTACAGTAAATAACTTCCATTCCCATCAGTTCCCTGACCAAACAATGAGCAAACTGTAATGTGAAATGATAAGGAAGCCAAGGAACAGCTTTTGGAAAAGCTGAAGGCCTCCTTAATATGGAACACAAATTCTGTCAACCGTAGCATGCCGAATAAGACGATGGCTGAAGAGAACTGTGGTCAGGATAATGACTCTA
This sequence comes from Plecturocebus donacophilus, assembly GCA_004027715.1. Lineage (NCBI taxonomy): Eukaryota > Metazoa > Chordata > Mammalia > Primates > Pitheciidae > Plecturocebus > Plecturocebus donacophilus. The sequence continues at coordinate 3,199 of PVKP010036558.1, read as the reverse complement.
GCAGACCATGGAAGGCGGAAAGGCGCCTGGCACCATACCTGTAAGTGCAACTGCACTCCCTCCGTAAAACTGCTGTTTTGCGCTAGAATCTCACATTTGGTTTGACCAAGGTAGGAAAAGTGATCCAGATTGGAATAGTCACTCAGTGGAAACTAACCCAGCTCATTTTTCATAAAATTCCTTGATTTATGGGAAATACAGAGTTTCTAGTAGGAAAAAATGAGGCTATAGGTGATATCACGGTTGTTATTCTTAAGAAATAACATGGTTGTATTTCTTAAGAAAGTCCACTGTGGCCTTTCTTAGGTTTCCAAAAGAGTTATTCTTACAGGGGAAATTGTAACATCTAAAGGCTTTACTGGCATTAATATGGTTGTATCTATATTCTTCATGATGACAATAATAACGGTACCATTTTTGAGCTTTCAGTTTAGGTCTCAGAGATTTGCTTCTGAGGATGCCAGGCTTTGGTTAAAACTGTACAACCCTTAGAGTGGGGTTTATGTTCAGGATCTGGGCTATATGCTCCATAAGGTTAGAGGCCTTTTCTATCTTCCTCAGAATGGTATCACATACAGAGCTCAGCACAGTGTCCAGTGCAGGATGAGTGTTCAATCAATACTTCTTGCAGTATTTGATTCGACATTCATTGCTTCTTTTAATCAAAGCCACCCTAAAAGCTTAATATTATTAGCTCTAGTTGTGAACAGTAAAGCTTGCCTGCTCATTTCAACGCTACATAGTTACACATGTGATGGGGGTATTGTGGAGGTGGGAGAAGGTTGCTCTGTAGTGGCATGATCCCCGAACTTAGTGTGGAGAATGGAGGAAAATATTCTTTACGTGAAGTTTCTTCCGCAGAATTGGGCAGGAGAGGGTGGCTCTATTGGCCATTTGACTAGAGAATGAGCCCAAAACTGTGCTCACGGGGGGAGGGAGCATCAAGTAGAGATGTTTGGAGAATGCTCGGGAACCATAATAACCATCCTCACAGAGCCAGGCCCCACACAGAACGGAAGAGACTGACTATCTTGTCCTATATAGGCCTAAATAGCAGAACTCAATACAAGTTTTAGGGAAACTTATTTTGGCTTCATACAGGGAAGAACATTTAACCCCTGCTGCTGTTTAGAAATAGAATAGATCACCTTGCAGGCAGTAAATCCTCTGTCATTGGAGGTGTCTAAGGAGGAATCACATGATCACTTGAGAGGGATATTGGGAAAGGGATTTAAACACTGACGAAGTGGAGAGAGGCACTGCTTAAATGAATATCTCCTTTGTGTCTCCTGTATCCTGTGATTTTTATAATCCTTTATTTGAAATTTGTGAATATGGCATTCAAAAATGAATGTATTTAAAAGGAAGCTAAGTAATAGGTCCAATTGTGTGAGTCCACAAAATCCCCTGGGGCAGGATCTCCATCTGTGAAAGAGCACTGTGTTCCCAGCAGCCATGCTGACGCCTGGCACATGGCACACCTTAACTAGCATGTGTTAAATGAATCAGTGGAATTCTGCATATGCTAAGGACTTATGCTGTGTGCTCCTCCTTCCCAAGATGTCACGGAGTGTGACAGGAATGAAAACTGAACCCAGATCAACCTTCTTGTTCCTCTTTCCTACGTAGAAGTTTGGTCTAGAAGGAAATATTTGCACTTACTTGTGGCTTAACTGTTTGACTCACGTGGTCTCTTTCTCTGGAAAAATGCCTCAGTGTGTATATTTTCTGGTGGCCCCACCAGCTCAGAAGCTGTTTGTGAGTAAACCACGCAGAAGCCAACTTGTGGAATGCCAGGATGAGAGGTCAGCAGAGACCTGTGAGATGCCCTCTTCTGTGATATGCCGGAGCAAAGGGACATAAAATAACAGACAGAAAACCATAATCCAATATGGGAAGTCACCCCAGAGGTGACCCTGGAGAAACCCCAGAGAGAGATAAGTATGTCTAGCTCTGTGTTTGGCATATCTTAGGGGCTCAATATGGCATACTGAACGAGTGAACAGAGTATGGTGGCATCCAGGAGGAGTGCTGGACTTGAAATCAGGAAGCCTGCACTCCCCTCCGGATCTATGTGTCACTGACTGTCTGTGTGACCTTATCCTCCCTTGCTGTTATTTGGGACTACCTGGCATTTAAACAAGTGTTCTATTTGGGGAATACCAGTTATAGAGACAGAAGAGTATATTTGTCTCAACTAGTTGGAAATGGAAAGTGGGTGGCTTCAAGGGACACATTTACAAGCTAGAGTAAGTAGATTGCGTGTATACTTGGATGTGACACGTGAAGAAAGGAGGGTGGTCCAAAGCAACTCCTAGATTTCTGACTTGGGCAGCCAGTGGATGGCAGCAACATTTACTGAGATGGGAACAAGCAAGCAGCAACGGGTTTGAGAGGAAGCTGATGATGGGCACCTTGTGCCCCAAAGCCCATGCACTCAATAAGACCCTGGCCCTTTGGCTCTTTCCCTCCCTCTGTGACTCTAAAAATAGGCCCACTGCATGAGAGGGGTGGGCAAATCAGGCAGCTCCAAACGTGATGGAGCCTCAGGTTATGCTTCCTGGTGCTGGAGTGATTTATGGGGCTGGAGTAACTCAGTCCTAATTCCAACCTTTTTCTTTTTGCTAAAGCAGCCCCAGAAGGCAAATATGGAGATCTGGGACCCACAAACCTAAAATTATAAAGAAAAGAAGAGAACCAGGGGTGGCATCAAGATTAGAAGCTGGTCTCCTGCCAGAGCTTTGCTTCCTTTAATGCACTCACCCACAATCTCCCTGTTTTCCAAAGACCAACTGCAGGCTTGACTTCTGTAGCCTTGTCAGTGCTACTAGGACTTGGTGTTGAATAAATGAAACTAGAAGGAAAAAAATACAGTTATCTGAGGACTGGGGATGGCTGGGAACATACAGCTTAGTGTCAAACTGAGGAAATGGTAGAATGGGAATTGTTATGTTATCAAGAGAACAGATCTCCCATGGACACAGCTAACACTCTCATCTGAGCCTCATTTCGTTACTGTAGGCCTGGGTAGAGTCAGCTGACCCCAAAAGCACTATGCTGGAGAACAGAGAATGACAGTCGTTCCATGGTGCCTTCTGAATATCACTGCATAGAGAGGACACACCTTTTTGAGATGGAGTTTTGCTCTTGTTGCCCAGGCTGGAGTGCAGTGGCACGATCTCAGCTCACGGCAACCTCC
>PVKP010036557.1:0-22374 GCA_004027715.1 Plecturocebus donacophilus | reverse complement strand
TTTTTCCCCCCATGAACTGGTAGAAGAAAGCTAAGTTCCTGTTTATATTAAAACGAGGCATATAGGAGAATCTACTGGAATAAAAAAAGAAAATACAAGGAAATACCTAAAAAATTTTTTTTTTTGAGACAGGGTCCCACTCTGTCACCAGGCTGGAGTGCTGTGTCGCACACAATCTGGCTTTACTGCAATCTCTATCTCCTGGATTCAAGCGATTCTCTTACCTTAGCCTCCCAAGTAGCTGTAACTAGAGGTGTGAGCCACCACGCCTGGCAAATTTTTTGTAGAGATGGGGTTTTGCCATGTTGCCCAGGCTGGTCTTGAACTCCTGAGCTCAAGCAATTCGTCTCCTCGACCTACCAAAGTGCTGGGATTACAGGCATAAGCCACCCTACCCAGCTTCAATTGACTATACTGGGAAAGAATGTGGAACTTCATAGATTGGAAGAGACACAGTTAAATGCGGTGTGGGATCCTGGATTAGATTCTGGAAAAGAAAAAGGACATTGAGGGGGAACAGGTGAAATTCAAATTAGTTGTGCAGTTTAATTAATAGCGTTGTACCAATGTTAATTTCCTGGTTTTGGTAGTTACGCTAGAGCTGGGTAAATTGTTAATAAGGGAAACAGGATCAAGGATATAGGTGAATTCTGCTGTGTTTATAACTTTCCTATATGTCCAGAATGACTTGAGAATAAAAAGTTAAAGAAAAAGTAGTTCAGTTCACTGACGTAGAAGCTCAAAGAGTAATGATTGAAAAGCATGTATGTGTGGCATATTGTGTTACACACTCACAGCTTTGAGTAGAGGTAGATTTCATCTAATTTTATTTGTGAAATTTTGTTTGGCAAAGAATTATAACCTCAAGTGTCTGTGCTATGCATAATATCAAACAGCAGCTATTCATCCAGATTAATTTCTAATTAATTTTGTGGCAGATTTGTCTTTGTAGTCAAACTACTTTCTTCCCTGGGCAGACAAAATTAGCCTGAAGAAAGAATGGCTAGATAAGTTGTCAAGAAATGATGGCTACTTTTATATACAGTCCCCTGATTTAGGCCAAAGACACCATTACATTTAATGGAGAAAGGATGGTGTTTTCAATAAATGGTTCTGGCTGAAATCAATAAGAGAAAGACAGACACCTCCAAAAGAAGATATCTGTTACAATTACAGTAGTAAATTACCGTGCCCCATCAAAATGACCAACATTAACACAGTTGACAGTACACTTATTGGTGTCGATGCCGAACAACTAGAACTCTCAAATCATGGCTGGGAATGTAAATCATGTCAACTACTTTGGAAAACTAAAGCTAAATACGCATCTATGTTGTGGTCCTGCATTCCACTCCTTGATATATATACACTTCAGGAGTGAGCGCCACACAACCCAGCCCTAGACATATACCCTAGAGAAATGGGTGCTTCATAAATCCATCGTCAGCCATGTATAAAAGTGGTCATAGTAGTTTTATTTATAATAGCCAAAAGTTGGAAACCATCCAGATTTCCACCAATGGTAGAATGGGCAAAAATGAATCAATCACAGATGAAACAACATAAGCGAAAGGTGATGAGAGTGCATTGTACTTCTGTGTGTATGCTTACATATGTATATGTATGTTTGAAAGTTTTGATAATAAAAACTGAGAAATAGGAAACAGCAACAAAACAGAATGATGAGCCTGAGGAGGGCCGGCTTTCCTGATGGCGCTCAGAGCTCACTGTTCCCTGCATGGAAAGAGCCCTGGGCTGCCTAGCTGCTCTCTATTCACATGCCATAAACTACCTTGGCAGTCTGCACAGCTTGCCGGCTTGTGCACAAAGATCCTGACGACCTTGAGGAAATAGAACGACAGCAGCAGGGAAGCTGAGCCCGGGGACCACCCTGGCCCTTTATTTTCATGACTTTTTTATTTTATTTTTTGAGACAGAATCTTGCTCTGTCACCCAGGGTGGAGTGCACTGGCACAGTGTCGGCTCACTGCAGCCTCTGCCTCCTGGGCTCAAGCAATTCTCCCACCTCAGCCTCCCAAGTAGCTGGGACCATAGGTGCGCACCACCACACCTGGCTAATTTTTGTATTTTTATAAAGATAGATAGATAAATAGATAGATGGTTGGATAGAGAGATAGATAGATAGATAGATAGATAAAAATTAAATAGAATGAATCAGATGGTATGGCTGTGTTATAGCGAGCAGGAGAGTGGGACAAGGTGAGGTGAGATTAGAGCGGTAGACATGCTCTGAAATCGGAACATCACAGCCTTGATAAGAAGTGGAGGTTTTATTTTAAATAAGATGGGAATCTGTGAAGACTTTTATTAGAGCTTTGAGGTACACACACATGGGTTTATAAAATAGAAGTTAGACACCTATATATCTATAAAGTAGTACCTAATTCATTATTTATATAATTTATAGGACGAGAAGACCAAACATTAAAAAAAATACCTGTAAACCAGTATCCCTTTCTCTATTTTGAAATAATCTCTTACTTAATATAAAGTTTTTACTAACTTTATACTGGTTCATTTACAAAATACCTCTGAGAAGAGACCGAAAGTATTCAAACAGTGGATCCACTACTGATTGCCTGTTTTTAAAAATTTCTTTTTAATCTTTTGGCAGACATGTGCATTGCCATTGCGATTTCTCTTCTCATGATTCTGATATGTGCTATGGCTACTTATGGAGCATACAAGGTAAGCAGCTTGCGGTAAGATGCTGGCCTTCTCCTCGGTCTCTTACTTGTTTCATCTGTGCTGCTATCTATAGTAAGAAAGAAGTGACTTTCCAGCTTTCTGTAAGAATCTCTGAATAGTGTTTAAATCTCTCATTTGTATTAGATGGTACTAGGAAAAGCAATAAAATCAGTATTATAGTCCTGGAAATGTTTTTTGTTTTTGTTTTGTTTTTCTTGGAGACAGGGTCTCACTCTGTCGCACAGGATGGAGTGGAGTGGCACAGTCTCAGCTCACTGTAACCTCCACCTCCCAGGTTCAAGTGATTCTCCCATCTCAGCCTCTAGAGTGCCTGGTACTACAGATGCACGACACCACACCTTGCTGATTTTTGTGTTTTTTCGTAGAAACATGATTTCACCATGTTGGCCGGGATAGTCTTGAACTCCTGACCTCAAGTGATCCTCCCACCTCAGCCTCCCAAAATGTTGGGATTATAGGTGTGAGCTGCAGCACCCCGCCTCCTGGAAATGTACACTGAAGCTTGTTTGTTGACTGCTTATATTTGGCATACCAGTTTCCACCATGACCTGGTTTAATGAATTTCAATTTTTCCATTTCCTTTCAGATTAATAAAATATTTCTTTGAATTTAACAAAATAATATCTTATAATATAGAACATATTAACTTTCTGTTTTCTGTTCTTTTTAGCAACACGCAGCCTGGATTATCCCATTCTTCTGTTACCAGATCTTTGATTTTGCCCTGAACACCTTGGTTGCAGTCACTGTGCTTGTTTATCCAAACTCCATTCAGGAATACATACGACAACTGGTATGTGGGCCTCTTACTTACTGCTTCTTTTCATTAGGGAAAGCTGGTTAAGTAAGGGATGTAGAGTTAGAGAGAGACACAGACATTAATTTCAAGATTTTAGCTTGCAGCTGAAATTGATAGAATTTTCATTTATTTATTTATTTATTTTTGAGATAGAGTCTTGCTCTTGTCACCCAGGCTGGAGTGCAATGGCATGACCTCAGCTCCCTGCAACCTCTGCCTCGGGTTCAAGTGATTCTCCTGTCTCAGCCTCCCAAGAGGCTGGAATTACAGGCATGCACTAATATACCCGGCTAATTTTGTATTTTTAGTAGAGGTGGGGTTTCACCATGTTGGTCGGGCTGGCCTCAAACTCCTGACCTCAGGTGATCCACCCACCTCGGCCTTCCAAAATTCTGGGATTACAGGCCTGAGCCACTGTGCCTGGCCTGATAAGAAATTTTTGAGGGCCGGGGTTATTACTGGTGGCAGTGATGGTAGTGTTTGATGTGCCTACCTAAATTATAGTCTAGTTACTAAGACTCTTGTTTGGTAAAATTTAGTTTTCCCAGTTATCAACAAAGGCTAGCTTTTTGCCTCTGCTAGAGTACTGAAAGTGGAACCCTGCTCAAAAGCAAACAAACTAAATAGCTGGGAGAGGTGGCACATGCCTGTAATCCCAGCTACTCAGGAGGCTGAGGCAGGAGAATTGCTTGAACCTGGGAGGTGGAGGCTGCAGTGAGCCAAGATCACGTTACTGAGCTCCAGCCTGGGAAATAGAGCAAGGCCTCATCTCAAATACAAAGAAAAATCAAAAGAAAGTGGAACTCTGCTTTACACTAGTTCCCAAATTCATTTGACCCTAGAATCTCTTCTTTCCCATGCATCATTTTGGGAGTAGTTTATGGTTAAATGTCCTTTGTGACCATATGAGTGAATATTAGTGTCTGGGTATTAAGAAACTAATAGTGGTTATGAGGTTGGAATACCTCTATAACTTTATTTATTTATTTTTGTGGCAAGGTCTCTGTAACGGAGGCTGGAGTGCAGTGACATTATTATGGCGCACTGTAGCGTTGACCTCCCAGGCTCATGTGATCCTCACATCTCAACCTCTTGAGTACCTGGCACTACAGGCATGCACCACCAACCCAACTGTATGTTTTTTTTGGTTTTGTTTTGTATGTTTTGTAGAGATAGGGTTTCACCATCTTGCCCAGGCTTGTCTGAAACTCCTGGACTTAAGTGATCCTCCCGCCTTGGCCTCCCAAAGTGCTGGCATTATTGGTATGAGTCACTGTACCAGGCCAACTTTATTTTTATTTTTTGAGATGGGAGTCTCGCTCTGTCACCCAGGCTGGAGTGTAGTGGTGCAAGCTCGGCTCACTGCAACCTCCTCCCGGGTTCAAGTGATTGTCCTGCCTCAGCCTCCCAAGTAGCTGGGACTACAGGCACGTGCCACCATGCCTGGCTGATTTTTTATGTGTTTAGTAGAGACGGCTTTCACCGTGTTGGCCAGGCTGGTCTCGAACTCTGACCTCAGGTGATCCCCCCACCTCAGCCTCCCAAAGTGCTGGGATTACAGGTGTGAGCCACTGTGCCTGGCCCTATTTTATTTTATTTTATTTTTTGAGATGGAGTCTTGCTCTGTTACCCAGGCTGGAGTGCAGTGGGTACAATTGATCTCAGCTCATTGCAGCCTCTGCCTCCCTGGTTCAAGCGATTCTCCTATGTCAGCCTCCCAAGTAGCTGGGATTACAGGTGCCTGTTACCACGCCTGGCAATTTTTCTATTTTTAGTAGAGACAGGGTTTTACCATCTTGACCAGGCTGGTCTCAGTCTTTTAGCCTCAAGGGAATCCACCCACATCAGCCTCCCAGAGTGCTGGAATTACAGGTGCCGGGTACCACATCCTGCTAATTTTTGTATTTTCAGTAGAGATAGGGTTTCACCTTGTGGGCCAGGCTGGTCTTGAACTCTTGCCCTCAAGGGATCCACCTGCATTAGCCTCCCAAAATGCTAGGATTACAGGTGTGAACCACCACTCTCGGCCACATACTTGCATTTTAATGACTTTTAAAAATTAGACACATTCTGAAGCCACTTCGAGTGCTAAAGGAGCAAAATATATATATATATATATATATATATAAACTAGACACAGCTCAGTGGCTAATCCCAGCACTTTGGGAGGCCGAGGTGGGCGGATCCCTTGAGGCAGGAATTTGAGACCAGCCTGGGCAACATGGTGAAAACCTGTTGCTTCTAAAAATACAAAAGTTAGCCAGTCATGGTGGCAGACGTCTATAGTCCCAGCTACTTGGCAGGCTGAGACAGGAGAATTGTTTGAACCCGGGAGGCGGAGGTTGTAGTCAGCTGAGATCACACCACTGCACTGCAGCCTGGGTGACAGAGTGAGACTCTATATTTAAAAAAAAAAAAAGACACAGGAACAGTGTGATTTCTCAACAATACCAAGTTATTTTATTCTTTTTTTGGGGTCACGGGGGACAGAGTCTCACTCTGTCACACAGGATGGAGTGCAGTGGTGTGACCTAGGCTTACTGAAACCTCAATCTTCTTTCTCTTTCTCTTGAAACAGTCATGCTTTTTCACCCTGGCTGGAGTTCAGTTATGCGATCTCAGCTCACTGCAACCTCTGCTTCCCGGGTTTAAGTGATTCTTCTGACACTGCCTCCCAAATAGCTGGGAATACAGATGCTCACTACCACGCCCCGCTTTTATATGTTTTTAGTAGACATGGGGTTTCGCCATGTTGACCAGGCTGGTCTCTAAATCCTGACCTCAGGTGATCGCCTGCCTTAGCCTCCCAAGTGCTGAGATTACAGGTGTGGGCCACCACGCCTGGCCTGCAACCTCAATCTTCTGGGCTCAAGTGATCCTCCCAACTTAGCCTCTCAAGTAGTTTGGACTACAGCCATGTGCCACCATGCCTGGCTAATTTTTGTATTTTTAGTAGAGATAGGGTTTCACTGTGTTGTCCAAGCTGGTCTCAAACTCCTATATTCAAGCAATCTGCCTGCCTCAGTCTCCCAAAGTGCTGAAATTACAGGTGTGAGCCACTATGCTAAGCCTATTTATTTATTTGAGGTGGAGTCTCCCTCTGTTGCCCAGGCTGGAGTGCTGTGGCACAGTCTCAGCTTACTGCAACCTCCACCTCCTGGGTTCAAGCAGTTCTCTTGCCTCAGCCTCCCAAGTATCTGGGACTACAGGTGCCTGCTAGCACGCCTGGCTAATTTTTTTAGTTTTAGTAGAGATGGGGTTTTCACCATGTTCGCGAGGCTGGTCTCGAGCTCCTGACCTTGTAATCCAGTCACCTCGGCCTTTTCCCAAAGTGCTGGGATTTCAGGCGTGAGCCAATGCGCCCAGCCTTTAATTCCTAATAAAATAATAAAATTGCATGATGGGATCACAAGGATTGTCCATTTTATTTGTTAGATATTTTGTCCTAAGTGAAAGGAGACTCTGAAAACCATTAGATGGTGTTCACCCTGGTGAGCAGGAGCCAAGCACAGGAGTCATGGGCTCTCTCCATGTTCTTCCTGGACATTGGAAACAACTTTGTTTTGGAATCTTGCTCATGAGGAATCCAAACACATAGTATTGAATGGTGAAGAAGAGATAAAAGATGAGATAGCACAGTAGGCTTCCTTCCCATTCACTTCCCTAGGCCAGTAATGTAGGCGTTGATCAATGCTGTGTGAGTGTTCTGTGGGGAAAGTCCGGAAACTCCCTCTAACTGTAGTAGCATTCTTTAATCCTCCTAAAAATGTTCCCTTTGACCTGGTATTGTGGTCAGGTGGTAGGGCTTAATTCCCCCACCCTGACTGTCCCACCCCCCCCGGAAGTACTTGCTAATTATAAGAGAATATGCTATCTTGAAGGAAGTACCATCAAGAAAAATGCTCTTTGCAAAGATAACAGCGTTTTAATAGATTTCTGTCCCTTGCCCTGCATATGCCCTTTAGGATGGTTCAGAACTAAGCTGGGCACGGTGGCTCATGCCTCTAATTCCAGCATTTTGGGAGTCTGAGGCAGGTGGATCTTTTGACATTGCGAGTTCAAAACCAGCCTGACCAACCTGGTGAAACCCCATCTCTACTAAAAATATAGAAAAATTAGCCACGTGTGGGTGTGCATGCATGTAGTCCCAGCTACTCAGAAGGCTGAGGCAAGAAAATCACTCGAACCCAGGAGGTGGAGATTGCTCGGAGCCAAGATTGTGCCACTGCACTCTAGCCTGGGCTACAGAGTGAAACTCCGTCTCAGAAGAAAAAAAAGTATAGATGAGGCCCAGACAGACAGCAGCTGAAGCGAAACAGAATTTTTAAGTGTTTGGAAGCTTATGTATCCACATCTGTCTTTTTTCTTTTTTCCTGAGACATGGTCTAGCCTCCCAACTGGCTGAGCTGGGCAAGAAAGAGAAACTCCATCTCAAAAAAAAAAAAAAAAAAAGCTCAGAACTTGCAGAGAATCCAAATTTCAGGGGTCCCTGGATATACAACATGTCTCTGCATCCAGACCAATGACTTCTAACTTGTATGTGGTAGGAGGGCAGAGTCACGCTAGAACTTATGTCCTGGTCCTAAATAATAGCTGTCTGCTTTAATCCGTTGCTTTCTGTTAAGCATGTCTGAATTGCTGCCCAAGGAATAATCTCTGGAATGATGAAAGAGATTTGCTAATGAGGCCTTTTTCTTTTGCAGCCTCCTAATTTCCCGTACAGAGATGATGTCATGTCAGTGAATCCTACCTGTTTGGTCCTTATTATTCTTCTGTTTATTAGCATTATCTTGATTTTTAAGGTAAGCAAGAAGATTTTACTTGTTTTAAACATATTAAATGTATTCCTGAATGCCAAAGAAGTAAACAAACTTCGGTCAGTTTATTGTCTTTCTTTGGACATCCAAATTGCTTTTTGATTTCCTAAGATTACAGTTCTTTATGTCTACATTAGAAGAAAACACTAACCAAAATTCTACAGCTTGATCAAGGAGTCTAAAATACATTTGGATAGCGATAAATTAACATAATATTATACATTACATAGGATATAATACTGCAACATCCATTATAAGATCTGTGTAATATATATTCTTTTGTAATTTTTTTGCTGAAGTGTAGTATTTTCTGAAAATTTTTCTGTCTCAATCCATTATATGAATATCATCATTTAATAAATTACTTGTTGAACATTGAGACATTTTTTACTTTTTTACTTAATAGGGCTGCAGTGAATATAATTAAATACAGCCGTATATTTATGCATCTATTTCCTCAAGATAAATTTCTTAAAATCAGGGTATTCATGGTTACAAGGCCTTTAATAGGTTGTCAAATTGATGCCCCCCAAAGTTAAATGACTTCTACTTCCAGCAGGAGTGCCTTACTCTTACCAGTTACTGCAAATTCTTTTTGATCTTGGTCAATCTGTAAAGACATCATCATAACTTGTGCTTGTGAGCTACTACCAGGTAGAAAACTCTCTGGATCTTTATGCTTTGAACTGTTGTTTCCTTTTCGTTTCTTTTTCTTTTTTTTGAGGCAGGGTCTCTCCATGTAGCCTAGACTGCCTCCTGCCTTGGTCTCCTAGAGTTTCGGGGTTATAGGAGGGAGCCACTACAACGAGCATGCTTTGAATTTTTAAATATCAGTGCCTTTCATTGTCTTAATTTTGGCATAAAATTACCTCATTCTTCAAAAAGCATTCCTCAGTAAACTTGGGAAAGCTGCATTAAGGCAGAAAATTCATATCTGTACTATGATGAAAAGGAGTAGAAAGAAAATGGTTCATTGGAAATCATTTGGCCAGGTGTGATGGCTCACACTTGTGATAGCAACACTTTGGGAGACTGAAGTGAGAAGATCCCTTGAATCCAGTATGTGAGGCTGTAGTGTCCTGCAACAGTGGCACTACACGCCAGCCCAAGTAACAGTGAGACCCCAGGTTTTGTTTTGTTTTTTTTTGTTGTTGTTTGTTTGTTTTGAGATGGAGCCTCTCCATTGTCCAGGCTGCCCAGGCTGGAGTGCAGTGGTGCGATCTTGGCTCACTGCAACCTCCACCTCCTGGGTTCAAGCAATTCGCCTGCCTCAGCCTCCCGAGTAGGTGGGATTACAGGTGCCTGCCACCATGCCTGGCTAATTTTTTGTGTTTTAGTAGAGACAGGGTTTCACCATCTTGGCCAGGCTGATCTTAAACGTCTGCTCTCGTGATCTACCCACCTTGGCCTCCCAAAGTGCTGAGATTACAGGTGTGAGCCACCACGCCCGCCCTTTTTTTTTTTTTTTTTGAGACAGAGTCTTACTCTTTCACCCAGGCTGGAGTACTGTGGTGGAATCTTGGCTCACTGAAACTTTGGCCTTCCAAGTAACTGGGATTACAGGCTTCTGCCACCACACCCAATTAATTTTTGTATTTTAGTAGAGACCAGGTTTCATCATGTTGGTAAGGCTGGTCTCAAACTCCTGACCTCAAGTGATCTGCTCACCTCTGCCTCCCGAAGTGCTAGGATTATAGGCATGAGCCACCACACCTGGCCAGGGACCCTGTCTCATAAATAAATAAATAACATCAATTGAGTCTAAAATTTCCATGATAAAGCACCACTTTTGTGTGTCCTTCTGTGGTTAAGGATGTGAGTGAATTTTACACACGGATGTTGGGTCTTATAGTCTTGCAGCTCCTGCTCCTCTTCTCCAGTTTCGTGGCTGGTATTTAGCCCCACACGTTGTCCTCTGATCTCTAAGCCCATGAGGCTTGGGCTGCCTGCCATCCAAGCTGCAGGCAGAGCTGGCAGTGCCCCCTGGAGAAAGGCCACAGGCTCTCACATCTCACTCATTGTAGTTTGTCTTTGAAGGGTAGGCTCCCTTTTGACTTTTGCCTGTTTTTGGTCACTCTCCCATGACTTATGTGTGTGAGTAATTTTTCTAGATTATTTTTCATTCATATATTTATTCCACAGTCAAAATATTCTTAATTTAAATCTATAACATTTTTAAAAGATAAAGGAGAGTTTGTGGCACAGCTGCATTAACAAAACAGACATCGGTCTAAAGTACAGCACTAAACAGGTGTTCTCTGCTCCCATGGTGGAGTAAATACACAAAATTAGAATTTCTCTGAAGATAGGCGGTGAGGCAAATATCCCTTCGGAATGAAATGCCCATTGAATAGAGGCAGGCTACAAATTCTTTTAAGATTTTACTGCAAAATGGAAAAAAATCCCAGAGATGACTACTAACTCAAACCCCTCACTTCATGTGCACGGCCTTGGCTTCTGTGTTTTTTCGACAGCCACATCCCAATCCAGAAAAGCTTCTGTACCCCATGCTCAAAAATGTAACCTGAAGTCCCCGAGGTCCTCAGCACAGACTGACATTAATGAGCCTGTGTGTAACCTTCATCCACAACCTCCAAAGAAATCAGGAGCACAAACACACACAGCACCATTTCTTTTTTTTCTTTTGGAGATGGATTCTTGTTCTGTCACCCGGGCTAGAGTGCAGTGGTGCAGTCTCTGCTCACTGCCACCTCCACCTCCTGGGTTCAAGCAATTCTCCTGCCTCAGCCTTCTGAGTAGCTGGGACTACAGGCCCACACCACACCTGGCTAATTTTTTGTATTTTAGTAGAGATGGGGTTTCACTGTGTTGCCCAGGCTGGTCTTGAACTCCTGAGCTCAGGCAATCCACCTACCTTGGCCTCCCAAAGTGCTAGGATTGTAGGAGTGAACCACTGTACCCAGCCTTGCACCATTTCTTTAAACAATGGCTTTAACTGCCAAATGAACTCTGGCAAGCCATATGCCTTTCATAAACAAACCAAAATGGTGTCCTCATATCTTCCTATTTTTCTTGCAAAAATGTTAAGCCATCCAAGTGAAAAAAAATTTTTAGGCCGAGTATGGTGGTTCACGCCTGTAATCCCAGAACTTTGAGAGGCGGAGACAGGCAGATCATGAGGTCAAGAGTTCAAAACCAGCCTGGCCAACATGGTGAAACTCTGTCTCTGCTAGAAATTCAAAAATTAGCTGGGTGTGGTGGTGGACACCTATAATCCCAACTATTCGGGAGGCTGAGACAGGAGAATCACTAGAACCCAGGAGGCAGAGGTTGCCGTGAGCCAAGCTTGCATCACTGCACTCCAGCCTGGGGAAAAGAGCAAGGCTCTGTCTCAAAAGAAATAAAAATAAAAAACTAAATTAACGATGAAAAGGAAAATTCAAAGGGTTTATTCCCCAAAACAACCAGTCCTCTGCAGCCTAACTCATTTGCTTTTGGGCTGTGAAGCCATGTAGAGGGCGATCAGGCAGGAGATGGTCCCTCCCATGGCCGGCGCCATGGTGGTCGGTAATGCATTTGGTCAGGCAGGCCTCGTTTCAGGTGGATGGGCACACCATCAGCATTCTGGAAAAAATTCTGCAGCATAGGAACTTTGTTTTTCCCAGCATAATCCTATGCTATGCAATGAGAGGTCAGTTTAGTTGGTGTGGCAAATATGTTAGGTGGTGCTTCTGTGCAAATCACAGGCTTTCCCTGTGGGCTATAGGCCTCCAAAGGCCATGCTCCTGCCAACTTCCGCATGAAGCCACTAAATTCATTGTACATGATGCCTGGAATCTGGCTTCCCTTGTCCGCTGCCTGCATGACTGCCTCAATTTTTCTGGATTTTTAAAATCTTTGCTGTAGGAAGGTTTGTCTGATCAAGCTAACTCTGCCACTACCAGAAACTTGGAAGCTCTAACCCCCCCAATTTTCTTTCCTTCCTTCCTTCCTTCCAGCCTTCCATCTTTCCATCCTTCCGTCTCAGCCTCCTGAGTAGCTGGGACTACAGGTGCACACCACCACACCCGGCTAATTTTTTGTATTTTTAATAGAGACGGGATTTCACGGCTAAGCTTTTGTATTTTTAGTAGAAATAGGGTTTCCCCATGTTGACCAGAATGGTCTCAATCTCCTGACCTCATGATCTGCCCATCTTGGCTTTCCACAATGCTGGGATTGCAGGTGTGAGACACCATGCCTGGCCCACTTATCTTTAAACAGGTTTTTAAAGCCTTTTAAATAGTTTCACTTGTACTTCTTTGAAATGTCCACATCAGACTTTGAGTCAGAGGATCTAGGGTTGGCTTCTGTCACTACAACTTTTATTTTACTTATTTATGTATTTATTTATTTATAAAGGTACAACCATATTCATCATTACCTGTCATATAGTCTAAATTAGCAAAACCATAGCAAAATAAAATATAATATATATTAATATAGACATTAAAAGATATTTTTGAATGCACTTAATTTTTAAAAAATTTTTGTGGGTATATAGGTGTATATATTTATGGGGTACATGCAATATTTTGATACAATGAAGAATAATCGTATCATGGAAAATTGGGTGTCCATCCTCTCAAACATTTAGTTATACTCTTTTAGTTATTTTTCATTGTTATCAGTACTACCTTTAGGTTTGTGGGCAGAGCCTTGGTTTCTTTATTTACTAAATAGCAATACTAATTAATAAAACATTCTGCAGCATGACTGAGATAATGGATGGGAAGGTACATTATACTTATTCATATATTTATTCAGCAAATACTTATTAAGAAGCTCTCATGTGACAGGCTGTATTCTAGTACTGGGGTTTGGTAGTGAATACGAAAAATCTGCCCTATGTTGCTTTTACAAATTGCAAAACACAAATATTGTCTCATAAATGGTACCATACAAATTGTTGACAGCAATGTCTCCAGTCTGGGAGAAATGTGTATGTGTGTGTGATAAAATTTTATTTTATGTTATTTTTATTATATATTATATAATTTTTTGTAGATGAGGGGGTTTCGCTAATGTCATCCAGGCTGGTCTCAAACTTTTGGCCTCAAGTAATTCTCATGCCTCAGCCTCCCTCAGTGTTGGGATTGTAAATGTGAGCCAGCGGGCCCTGGCCAGTGCCTTCATTTTTACATCCCTTCCGGCACTAAACTGATGTCTTGCACATAGAGACTCAGTAATTATTAGTTTATTTTTTTATTTTTAATTTTCTCAAGAGAGGGTCTACCTCTGTGCCCCAGGCTGGAGAGAAGTGGCCTGGTGCGATCTCAGCTCACTGCCACCTCTGTGTCCCGGGCTCTGGTGATCCTCCCGCCTGGCCAGTAGTAGCTCCTACTTTAGGCACACACTACCACATCCAGGTGAATTTTTCCATTTTTATGGGAGATGAGGTTTCGCCATGTTGCCCAGGATGCTCTGGAACTCCGGGCTCAAGTGATTCCCCTGCCGCCTCCTCCCAAAGTGCTGGGATTATAGGCATGAACCCCCTCTCCTGGCTAAGACTCAGTAATTGTTAGTTTTAAATAGGGGTATGCATGTTTTGGTTTCACATATCAGTTGACTGGATTAATGCCTTCTTATCACCAAAATTTGCTCTTATTCTGTGATAAGTGTTACCACCACAACAATTCTTTGAAGCCCCCAAACAAGACACTTGTCAGCTTTGCTCTGTGCTAAGACAGAAAAGGATAGTGCTTACCACCTAACTCTGCAGATAGATGATGGGAAAACTTATCAGTGCCAGTTAATTTGGGAAATACACCAAATAGTTCTAATTCAATATTGCAGAAGGGTCAAATAAGAAATCAGTTCAATGAAAGAAATACCTGGGCTTTTAAAGACAGCACATCAATGTTTTTCCCCCTTTGGAGTGTGTAGTAAGTGAATGCATGTGGCCTTGCAAAGACCCTTGAGAATGCCTATTCTGGGCATTTCACGCAGATACAATGTATTGTCTTTTTTATTTTATTATTTTGTTTTTGAGACAGTCTCTCTCTGTCACCCAGGCTGGAGTGAGGTGCAGTGGTATGATCTTCGCTCACTGCAATCTCTGCCTCCGGCGGCGGGGTTCAATTGATTCTCCTTCCTCAGCCTCCCAAATAGCTGGGATTACAGGCATGCCCGGCTCATTATTGTATTTTCATTGGAGATGGGGTTTCACCATGCTGGCTAGGCTGATCTCAAACTCCTGGGCTCAAGTCATCCACCCACCTTGGCCTCCAAAAGTGCTGGGATTACAGGTGTGAGCCACTGTACCCGACCCCTTTATTTTATTGCTGTTATACCGCGTTGTATGGATGGTGCCACATTTTGTCTATCCATCCATCAGTTGAGGGGCATTTGGGTTGCTTCTACTTTTTGGCTTTTATGAATCATGCTGCTGTGAACGTTCAAGTTTTGTGTAGATGTATAGTTTCATTTTCTTGGGTATATAATATATATATGTATATTATATATATGTGCATATATATATGTGTGTGTATATATATATGTACTATATATGTAATACGTAGGAGTGGAATTGCTAGGTCATGTTGTAACTGTTAAACCTTTTGAGGAACTGCTGGACTTTTTCAGAGTGGCTACAACCATTTTACATTCACATAAGCAATGTATTTCCTGGATTTTAATAATCTAGTTTTCTCTATGTGTTTAAACTTCTTTTAATCAGATAATTTTAATGTTAAGGGATTTTGATAATCCAATTACAGATGATGGAATCAAAGTACAGATTTCATAGCTTAAGCATCTCCCATGAACTCATGTTTTATTTCTAAGCAGTGTTTATTTTGGACATTATTTTTAAGTATCTTTGTCGGATATTTCATTAATAAAAGGGAAATATTTAATGAATTTTATTGACTGAGATAAATTTATATGCTATGAAATTTTAAAAACAAATTGGTTGTGTAATAAAATTGCAGATAATCATGTAGAACAAAAATTTCCAAAGAAGCAGTTAAAGTATGGTGATTAAATGGATTAATACATTCAATGGTTCTGTGAATTCAGGAGCAATAAATGTTAATTGTGTGCTTGTTCTTTCCAGACACCTAGTCTTAGAAATTTCTTGTTTAACTCTCAACCCCTCTCCCTGCCGCCTTCCCTTAGTACCTAACCTGGACACCCCCACTGGTGTGATAGAATACGGCTCCAGTCGCACAGTGCCGAGAAGTTACTATACCCAACATTTGTACTTTTAAGGACTTTGGGTTTAGTAGAGTTGTTATAATATGTGAATTTATTGCTTATGTCAGTAAAAGTTTTATAATATGGCTTTATCTGTGTGGTATTTGATATTACTTGCCATTTGAAAATTAAAAATCTGATAATCACTCATCATTTTCAGGGTTACTTGATTAGCTGTGTTTGGAACTGCTACCGATACATCAATGGCAGGAACTCCTCCGATGTCCTGGTTTACGTTACCAGCAATGACAATACGGTAGGTATGATGTCACTTACGGTAGAGATCTCGCCCACACCTCTACTGTCTGATGATCTTTAAAAGTTTCTAGTGTCTGCTACATTTTCATTGTTATTGAAACATACTCATGAGCTGCTTAGTTATCAAAAGATTCATCTTCGCTATCAAAACATTCATTTGACTTTAAAGTGAAATGAAATGTATTTTGTTTTTCTTACAGGACATTAACATGTAGGTGGCTCAACTCTGGTTTATTTTAAAATACATTACAAATATATAGTATTTGTACCTTACCATAATTATGTATCTAAACCTGCATTATTAAATCATAGTATATAATTCTAGATACCGCTTCTGCATTGTATGACATTACATTACCTCACTTTGTATGTGAAGATAAACTGAGATGTGATGTTTACAGGTAGGTAAAAAAAAATAAAACTACAAGGTTACTACGTCTTCATAACTCACCGTTTGTATGTATTCTTAGTAAAAGAATTTAGATGATCTCTGTTCGGCTACTAGTTGTTCATACTTTAAAATTTCAAACCTGTCATAAAAGATCTTTGAAAATGTGTCTTCACTGGAAGAGTCCATGAAAACATACGGACTTTATGTAAATTACCTTGAAATCTCCTGGTTCATGGTAAGGTGAAGGTATAAGTCCTCAGGGTGTCTCCATCATCAGTGTGTTCAGCACAGGGCCTGATGTCATGCTCAGTACCAGGAAGTGTTCCCTGCGAGGTTAGTGACAACGATGGCGACGGATGACTTGTCACTATGTGGCAGGGGACAGGATGGGTGGGTCAAAATGGATAGGATCAGACAGGATGGAATGGAATGGACATGTGAAAGGAACACATAAATGGTAGGAGGTCACATTTATATCAGAGCAGAGTTTTGTGTTTTTTTTTTTTCTGGTGACTTGCTCACTCTAATGTTACCGAAATCATCCAGCCTGTTCCTCACTTTACTTTCTTGTGTATAAAATGAGAATAAAACAGTTCCAGACTTTGTATTGAATATATGGGTGTAAGCTGCTATATTACTGTATTGAGAACTATGTGGAATTTTTAAAGCATATTATGCACGAACAGTTTTCCTATATGATCACCACACATTTTTGAGTTCAATCAAATACACATGAGCTATGGTTTAATAGACAGCTGTGACCAGATGCACAAAACCTGGCATACCCAGATGACTTAATAGTATTCGATGGGACAGTACCTAACAAGTGCTGGCACAGTTTCCTTGAAAATTTAAAGTGTATCAAAGTGCCTTTTGAGTCCCTGCAGCTCCCTGGGGCCTCAGCCTGTGGGTGGTTCCTTGGAGGACCCTTTCATAGGGAAATGTTATGGAAATGACAGGGTGGGGTGTATATTGTGTAATACCACACTGTCTACTGCTACCAACATTTGGCCATAAAAGGAAAAACATTTAAATACAAATCGAATAGATCAGGGGTCCCTAAGTCCTGGGCCCCCTCACAGCAGGAGGTGAGCGGTGAGCGGTGGGCCAGCGAGCATTACAGCCTGAGCACCACCACCTGTCAGATTAGTGGCAGCATTAGATTCTCATAGGAGCAGATACTGTATCGTGAACTGCACATGCGAGGATCTAGGCTGCATGCTCCTTATGAGAAGCTATGCTTGATCTGAGGTGGGACAGTTTCATCTAGAAACTAGTATCACACCCTCTTCCCAACAACACCTTGGAAAAGTTGTCTTCCATGAAACCAGTCCCTGATGCCAGAAAGTTGGGGACCTCTGATGTATATTATGGTAACTTAATTTTATGCAAATTAAGTTTTATTGGTTTTGTTTTGTTTTGCTTGAATCTTGCTCTGTCAGGCTAGAGTACATCTCCGCTCACTGCAGCCTCCGCCTCCCAGGTTCAAGCAGTTCTCTTGCCTCAATCTCCCGAGTAGCTGGGACTACAGGCGCACACCACCACGCCTGGCTATTTTTGTATGTTTAGTAGAGATGGGGTTTCACCACATTGGCCAGGCTGGTCTCACATTCAGGACCTCAGGTGATCCACCAAACTCGGCCTCCCAAAGCACTCCTGCCACTTTTAAAAGCAGGTTATTACTTCCTAGTATAGGTTGGATATGGTTAGAAACAAGTTCTTGACTGCATAACGTTTATTTTTTTCACATTATAAAAGTCATAATTAACTTTCTAAAATGGTTTGAAGAAGGCTTTGCCTAAGGTAGGTACACTAGGTTGGCTATTAATTTTATATGCCTTTCAGTCTTGTACACACCAAATTCATGCACATTAAAAACAGCTCACAAAGAGATAGAGTTTTACCACTGTCATCTGTGTAAATGGACCAGAGGGCCCAGGGGACAGTGAGGAGTCGGGGAGACAGAGGAGATTGTTCAGGAATTGGACTGGAAGAGTTCGAAACTCTAGCCCATCATTATTGCCTTTCAGGCTTCTTGCCTACTAAGTACTGTAATATAGAAGAGAGATCTAATTACCAGTATCTCAATTTTAGGTATTAGTTTTTCCTTGTAATTTAGTAATGTAATCTCTCCAAGCATTTTCTTTTCTTTGGATTTTAAAAGCCCAAAAACAAAAGTTACAGGTTGATATGGAATAGATTTGGTAAAATCCCAAATAAGCTGAGAGAGCGCTAGGAGACTGTTTTCAGAGGCAGAGTTAGAGGCGGTGACGGTGTGGCCCAGGGCAAGAGCGCCAGGAGTGAGGCAGGCAGATGGGAGAGCTGTCGGAGGTAGTTAGTAGTTGATCATTGAGGGAGCTGGAGTGACAGGAGCTCTCTTATGTGTGACTGTCACTTAACATACATAATGATGCACTTGCAGGGAAGGGTAACACCTTGAATGTCATCTGACCCAGCCATCTCTTTTTAAGATGGAGTCCAGGCTGGAGTGCAATGGCGCAGTCTTGGCTCACCACCACCTACACCTCCTGAGTTCAAGCGATTCCCCTGCCTCAGACTTCTGAGTAGCTGGAATTACAGGGATACACCAGCATACCCGGCTAATTTTGTATTTTTAGTAGAGACAGGGTTTCTCCATGTTGGTCAGGCTGGTCTTGAACTCCTGATGTCAGATGATCTGCCTCCCTTAGCCTCCCAAAGTGCTGGGATTACAGGTGTGAGCCACCAGGCCTTACCTCCAGCCACCTTTTGATGTCCTCCCCTCCTCAGTAGTGTGCCCGCCAGTGCCATCCAGTGAGGGCTGAGTGACTGCAGTGATACTCCTCTCCTCTCTGCATGTCTTAGACCTCCCTGCTCTAGCATTTATATCATAGGTTTCTCCGCAGACATGGGGGTGCTGCCCGCCAGGCCCTGTGCTGGGTGCTTTACATAGATTAATTCAGTCACACGAGAGTCCTTCACATACTAGATCCTATTCCTGCATTGCAAAAGAGGAAACTGAGGCACCAAGAGAGTAACTTCCTCAGGTCACCCTTCTAGTTGAGTGTCAGGACGGGGACTACCATCTTAGCAGCCTGGCTGCAGGCTGTTGTGACCCACTCACTCCTATTGTCCAGTTGGGACTACAGCTGGGGCCACGTGTTCTCACTGCAGTGTCTGGCTGTATTGCCCAGGATGAGGAGTGAAACATGTGGACACTTGTTCATTTAGACAGTTCTTGAGTACCATCACAAATTTAAAAGCAGTGGGGTTTTCTGGATTTTGTTTGTTTGCTAGTTTTTAACTTTTCACACAGTAGAAGGGAGGGGTGGGTGACTCAGAGAAAACAGTTGGAAGAAAAAGGTTAAAAGTCAATTTTGCGGCCGGGTGTGGTGGCTCACACCTGTTATCTCAGCACTTTGGGAGGCCGAGGCAGGTGGATCATGAGGTCAGGAGTTCAAGACCAGCCTGACCAACATGGTGAAACTCCATCTGTACTAAAATTACAAAAAATTAGCTGGGTATGGTGGTGGGCACCTGTAATCCCAGCTACAGCTGAGGTAGGAGAGTTGCTTGAACCTGGGAGGGTGAGTAAATAAGTAAATGTATGTAAATTTTGAATACCAGGGCAGCTTTCTTATCTATATAGTTGTGCTCCACAGTCCCTCCTCCCATACCCCAGCCCCTCCATTTCCCGATGTTGTCGTACACGCACACAGCTTCAGATAGACTTCCCTGTTGGTTCCAGTATCAAAGCATCGTGGGTGAGATTGGACTACATGCCCCTGAGATTTTTCTTCGAAAACCTTTTTCTTGTCTGTAATTCTGAGGTTCAAGCTGACAGCATGTGATGTTAACTCGGCTCCCATTTCTTTCCTTCTGCATAATATTCTTCCAACAATAAAATTTTTAAAAATCCTGGTCTGCTGGAAGTTATCTCCGAGCCATATAACTTTCCAATTATTTCATCCCAGAGCAACATTCGAGAAAACTACATGAGCCCTTGTAAACGTCAGGAGGCTTTGCATCTGGGGGATCCCACTGTGTTAGAGAAGACATCTGGAGCAGTCAAATCAATATATGGATATCTGAAACTTATTCTGGAACTTGAAATAAACTTAGTTTTTGTTGTGAACCATTTTACTATAAAACACACACAGAACTTATTTAATAAGGTGCCTCAGAGTCCATATTGATTTTACTCTAGGGACAAATGAGGCATGGAATTTTATCTTTTATAGTTTAGGAAAGGTTTCTGGGAATGTATTTCCCTTTCCATTGCTGCAAGGGTGGTGGCAGGGAAGGATGTGGAGCGGCAAGGCAGGTGAAATGGAAGTCTGATATTCAAGGTTCTGAGCAGTCCCTGCACCCCTCCTTTTCCAGCCAACGTTTTGTGCCAGCAGCTGGGTGTGGTGGGATTGGAGTCCCCTGGAACGGTTGTTATGTACAGTAGGTGGCGTAGCGCATTCAGGCTTCAGGAACATGGAGAGGCAGCTGCTGTAATGCCTTTGATAGGGTTACCGAGGTGATAGTGCACTGCTTATTCCATTTCCTCAATATTTAAATATCCAATATTTACTTAACTATTATAATACTTAAGTGTGCAGAACCATTTTAACTTTCAGTTTGGGCCATTGTATTATTTTGGTATTTTCTAATTTTTGGAGCCAATTGAAAATATTTACAATGTGAATTCTATATTTTGTGTACAATCTGTATCAAATAATTTGGATAGCTCCCTTGCTGAGAATTAAGGTTCCCTACATTTATATTTAATAGGCTCCCTCCTATTATGAAATGAAGAAAACAGCAGTTTTACAGTAAATTGAGGATAAAATCAACCTCTATCTTGTTTGCCTTTAGAAATGATTCCTTACTCTAGGTGAGAGGAGAGTTTCTCATTAGAACGCCCCAAAATGTGTTTATATTCTCATCTCCTGGTGTCTTAGATTCATTGAATACAGGATGTTATCAGTTGTCAATAGCACGATTATTTTAGGTGCTTCTAACTGTGAGGTGCTGTCAGTTACAAGGTACAGCCAAAATTCTGAGATGTTAAGATGTACAAAAATGTATACCTTAGAATAAAGAATACAGAGTTGTGTGTCTGTATTTACTACTCACAGTATATATAATAGGTGGGGGCATTCAAATTTTTTTTGAGATGAAATCCCTCCCTGTTGCCCAGGCTGTAGTGCAATGGCGCACTCTCAGCTCACCGCAACCTCTGCCTCCCGGGTTCAAGCAATTCTCCTGCCTCAGCCTCCCAAGTAGCTGGGATTACAGGTGCCCGCCATCATGTCTGGCTAATTTTTGTATTTTTAAGTAGAGATGGTGTTTCGTCATGTTGGTTAGGCTGCTTTTGAACCTCTGACCTCGTGATCTACCCACCTCAGCCTCCCAAAGTGCTGGGATTACGAGTGTAAGCCACCACGCCCGGCTTATTCTAGATATCTTTTTCTTCTTATTATTATTTTGAGACAGAGTTTCACTCTTGTTACCCAGGCTTCAGTTCAATGGTGTGATGTTGGCTTGCTACAACCTCTACCTGCTGGGTTCAAGCAATTCTCCTGCCTCAACCTCCCGAGTTGCTGGGATTACAGGCATGCACCTAAATTTTTGTAGTTTTGGTAGAGATAGGGTTTCACCACGTTGGCCAGGCTGATCTTGAACTTCTGACTTTAGGTGATCTGCTCGCCTTGGTCTCCCAGGTGCTGGGATTAGAGGTGTGAGCTACTTCAACCAGATATCTTAAAGATAAGCCCAGACATTGTATACTTACCTCCCCTTTCCTGTTTGGCCTGAGTAAAGGAATCTCACATCAAAATAGGCAAATGTGGTATAACCAACTTAATCTTTTTTTTTTTTTTTTTTTGCTCTGGCTGGAGTGAAGTGGCAGTCTTGGCTCACTGCAACCTCTGCCCCCGGGTTTCAATCAATTCTCCTGCCTTGGCCTCCCAAGTAGCTGGGATTACAGGTGCCTGGCACCACGCCCTGCTAAGTTTTGTAATTTTAGTAGAGATGGGGTTTTGCCATGTTGGCCAGGCTGGTCTCGAACTCCTTGCTTCAGGTGATCTGCCCACCTTGACCTCCCAAAATGCTGGAATTACAGGCTTGAGCCACATAAATACATTTATTAAAGATACTTAGGCTGGGCACAATGGCTAATCCCCGTAATCCTAGCACTTTGGGAGGCCAAGATG
>PVKP010036556.1:0-22367 GCA_004027715.1 Plecturocebus donacophilus | reverse complement strand
TCAGCCTCCTGGCTGGGCTTACAGGCACCCACCACCATGTTTGGCTAATTTTTGTATTTTTAGTAGGAACAGGGTTTCACCATGTTGGCCAGGGTGGTCTCAAACTCCTGACCTCAAGTGATCTACACCCCTCAGCCTCCCAAAGTGCTGGGATTACAGGTGTGAGCCACCACGCCTGGCCTGGCCATAATACTCTCTCTAAAATTTTTCTGCATGAGTGACATGGATACAGTTATGATTAAGACTTTCACTTACAGTTTCTTTTTATGCAAATGAGTCTGACGGCTATTTGGGCTACATGTACCTGACAGACTCTTCCTTTGTCTTGATGCTCCTCTGCTCTCACTTTTTTTTTTTTTTTGAGACAGTCTTGCTGTTGCTCAGGCTGGAGTGCAATGGTATGATCTCAGTTCACTGCAACTGCACTCTGCCTCCCTGGTTCAAGCGATTCTCCTGCCTCAGCCTCCTGAGTAGCTGGGACTACAGGTGCACGCCACCACGCCTGGCTAATTTTTGCATTTTTAGTAGAGACGGGGTTTCCCCATATTGGCCAGGCTGGTCTTGAACTCCCGACCTTGTGATCCGCCTGCCTCAGCCTCCCAAACTGCTGGGATTACAGGTGTGAGACACTGCGCCCGGCCATGCTCTCACTTCTTTCTTTGCTAAATTAACCTCAAATCTGATCAGAAAACCCACTTTTGTATCATATCTCCAGTAGTGTCTGGATGTATTCTAGCCAGAGGAGCAGAGTCACAGGTCTGGACAGAAAGTATTTACTTTCGCCAGAAGTGACTTTTAGCTTCAGCTGTTAAGGAAGACTTTTGATGAATGGCCTGGTCTCTTCAGTTGGAATTCTTCTTTTTTTTTAAAAGATGGGGTTTCACCATGTTGGTCAGGCTGATCTCGAACTCCTGACCTCAGATGATCTGCCCACCTCAACCTCCCAAAGTGCTGGGATTACAGGCGTGAGCCACCGCGCCCGGCTCAGTTGGAACTTTTCGGTTTTTTATTTTTTCTCTTTTCACTGAACTGCAAATAAGATTTCTTATTTAATTTCTGAAAACTCAAAGTGTGGTTAGAGAACCTTAAGGTTTTCTCTATCATTTTAAGCTTTAGTCCTTCAGATAATCAACCAGTCAGGGCTGTCATTCTAGCTCCAGATAGCCTTTGCTATAAATAATCACCCTTTTGGGGTTTCAACCCTGTCCAAACTGTCTCTGCATTACTCACTACTTTTCTTTTAAAATCCTCATTTACTTTTCTCTGACTACTCACTGAGAGTTTTTGGGTTGGCTGAAACAGTGGAGCTTTATAGAAAGTAACTGGTTAGTGGGAGGCTGACGTGTGAGGATCACCTGAGTCTGGGGAGAATGAGGCTACAGTGATTGTGCCGCTGCACTCCAGCCTAGGTGACAGTGTAAGACCATTACAATAAAAAAAAAAAAAAAAAAAAAAAAAAAAAAAAAAAAAAAAAAAAAAAAAAAAAAAAAAAAAAAAAAAAAGAAAAAGAAAAAGAAAGAAAGACAAAGACAAAGAAAGTAACTGGTTAGAAGGCAAAGAAAATTGTCTATACCAATATGTTTTATTCATTGAATCAGTATATCCACTTGGTGGCAAATGTCTAGTTGAGACAAGAGGCACTGCGCTACTAGTGACAAAGCATTTTTAAAGCATAGAGGGCAGGAAACAGGAAATTGAAATTGTATCTCAAGAAAACATGAAACTGTCAACTGCATGAAGTTCTTTCCCACCTCCTTCCTTCCTAGACATTATACAGCAGGCAAAGGTGTCCACATTTCTTTTTTTTTTTTTTTTTTTTTGAGACAGGGTCTTGCTCTGTCACCCAGCTGGACTGCAGTGGTGCGATCTTGGCTCACTGTAATCACCACCTCCCAGGCTCAAGTGATCCTTCCTCCCCAGCCTCCTGAGTAGCTGGAACCACAGGCGTGCACCACCACATCCGGCTATTTTTCTATTTTTAATAGAGATGGGGTTTCACTATCATGCCCCAGGCTGGTCTGCAACTCCTGAGCTCAAGTGATGTTAGTGCCTTGGCCTCCCAAAGTGCTGGGATTACGGGTGTGAGCCATTGTGTGATCAACATCCAGATATTAAAAGTTCTTTTGTGAGTTGATAAATTAGAAGGATTGAAAGACATGGAGTTTTTTAAACTCCAGGCAGATATTATGTAGAAAAATAAACGCTCGGCTGGGCACGGTGGCTCACGCCTATAATCCCAGCACTTTGGGAGGCCAAGACGGGTGGATCACGAGGTCAGGAGTCCGAGACCAGCCTGGCCAATACGGTGAAATCTCGTCTCTACTAAATATAAAAATTAGTTGGGCGTGGTGGTGAATGCCTGTAGTCCTAGCTACTTGGGAGGCTGAGGCAGGAGAATCGCTGGAACCTGGGAGGCAGAGGTTGCAGTGAGCTGAGATTGGGCCATTGCACTCCAGCCTGGGTGACAGTGTGAGACTCCGTCTCAAAAAAAGAAAAATAAATGCTCTTGAATGTGGCTTTTGTTGCATAACAAAATTAAAAAGAAAAAAAAGAAAGAAACATATGCTCAATAAACTCTCACGAATAATGGAAATAAAGATGGTAGAACTGCTCTTGAAAATAGTTCAATATTCCTGGAACCTACCGTGAGAAAGCGCTGGTAACTTCTGATATAATAAAATTCATTCTCTTGATATACCTGAAGAGAGATTTTTTTTTTTTTTCTGTTTTGAGACAAAGTCTTGCTCTGTCACCCAGGCTAGAGTGCAGTCGTGCGATCTTGGCTTACTGCAACCTTCACCTCCTGGGTCCAAGTAATCCTCCCACCTCAGCCTCTTGAGTAGCTGGGACTGCAGGCATGCACCACCAGGCCTGGTAAACTTTTCTATTTTTTGTAGAGATGGGGTTGAGCCATGTTGACCAGGCTGTTCTCGAACTCCTGACCTTAAGTGATCCACCCACCTCGGCCTCCCAAAGTGCTGGGATTATAGGCGTGAGCCACGGCCCCTAGCTCAGTAGAGATTTTTTAAGGAAATAAAAGAAAAGGATCCTCCCACAAATATATAATCTTGATACCTTAAGCGTGGCCAGGAAGAAGTACAATTATAAGGGCTAAAGAAGCCTATAAACAGAAAACCAAAGAATTAAGAAAATCTGAATACCTTACTGTCCCAGTTATAATGGTAGCCTAGGGTCACCCAACGCAGTTTCTCCAGTAAACTTCGGGGTCTTCGTTTGTTCACTTCTTTAAACCTGCAAAGATTTATTTATGTCAAATGGCAGCAATAGCCATTTGTGTGGACTCTGGAGTTAAATTTAGTATTACATGGTATAAGCTGTTAGCCAAGACTAGTAGGAGAAATTAGAAGAGATAAATGGGTAGACCACAAATACGTTAACAGAGAAAAACATCCTAGCACTTCTAATTTATAATCTTTTGTTCTAAATCCTCTGCTGAATGGGGTCAACTTTAAATCACAAGCCTCCAGCATCTTAATAACAATAAAATAAGAATGACAACAATGACAAGAGAAATATCTTTACTTGTCCATCGGAAATGGGACCAAGAGCACTATGGGCAATCAAAAATATGATTTACAGAACATTTTCAGTTTGGTTTACTAAAAGTAGGGTATAAGCCTGGCGCCTGGTGACAGAGTAAGACTCTGTCTAAAAAAAAAAAAAAAGTAGGTTATAATTAATCACAATGATTTCTATGTCTATATTGATGGTGGCTTCCTAGAATTGCAAGTTGGGAAAAAGTTTAGCAAAATATAGTATCTGGCACAATAAAAAGTAACTGGTTTAACATGATGTCTTTAACTCTGTATAATGCAGCCTAGATAATTGAGGCTAACAATTAAGGTACCATTGTAATTGGTTTGGTTTCTAACATACCCTTGTTCAAACCACAAGAGGTTTCTATAAAACTGAGAGGTGCCCTTTCTGTAATTATATCTTGTCTGATCAAATCTATGTGATTAACTACTCTTTTTCTAAAGAGGAAGCTTGTTTGTTTTGGCTCATCTCTAAATATCTAAAAATACAAGAATGGTAGGCCTAATGATTCAGTTAATTTTTCTCTATGTTATTTACATCATTGATCAATCAAAAAATTTTTTACCCCAAAACTACAGCTGTTTAAAAAAGAAAAAATCAGAGTCCTTTAAGGAGTTATATTGTGACAGGAAATGACAACTGTAACAACGGAAAGTCTACGTAGAAATAAGAGGGAAACTGAAAGCAGTATAAAGTCTAGTACTAAAGTAAACAGCAGACTTTGACGGGCATGAGAATTAAGAAAAAGGAGAGTTCAAAGTCAGTTGTCGAATCAGTTGAGGCTTCTTGGCAGAGTTGGGAGTTGAGCACAGCAGTGAAGAATGGGCAGCACTGAAACAGGGAGTGATGCAGCAGGCAATGTGGGCACACAACACAAGCAAAAAAGCAAAGGATTTACCGAGGCCCACACTGTTAAGTGGCACTCATCTTGATGTCTGACAAAGAGTTTACAGAATAGATGCTATCTGTCCTCACAGAGTTTACATTCTAAGAAGGACATTGACACATACATACATCAAGGCCAGCAGATAAAAAGGAATGAACACAGATTTATTTAGGACAGGTGTGCAGAAAAGAGACATAGCAGACTTGACTGATGGTCTGCTTACAAAGATGGTCCTTGGCAAGGTTCACACAATTCTCTGGAACTGTTAAGAATGGCTTACTGCACCTAAATTTTTTGTACAAACAATATGGTTTATGGCCAGCACCTGTTTTGCTTCTGGGAGTTTGTGATTTTGGCATGTCTCAGGCCAACAAGCTCCTAGTAAAAACCTGGGCACTGAGCTTCTTTGGTAGACATTTCACAGATTTTGTCACAACTCATTGTCATATCCTGTGTGACTTCGTTGGGAGAGGACTTTTGAAGGCATGCACCGGTTTTCCCTGAACTTTGCTCCATGCGCCTTTTCCCTTTGCTGATCTTGCCTTGTATGCTTTCACTGTGATAAATCTCATCTGTGACTACAACCATATGCTGAGTCCTGTGAGTCCTTCTGGCGAATCATCAAATTTGGGTGTGGTTTTGGGGACTCCCTGACACAACAGGAGACAATAAACTAGTAATTTAGGAAATAATATATGTAAGGCTTGGCCACTGCAACTAACTGATTTAAACAATTACAATATGGATAACAACCATATATTATTTAATATTTGTGCATAAAAGCTGAAAAATGGAGAAAAAAATATAGATCACAACTTGAGGTCTATAAATGTTTATTCAGCTAACGGTACAAATGAAAGAACTCCCTGATGTTCTCCTCTAGAGAACATGTTCTATTTTAGTAGCCTGAGGCAGAAAAATAAGCATGACTCATGTGGACTTTGTGGTTAATGGAAATATAAATGTAGTTCCAGAGTTACATAAGCACCCTATAGAGGTGATCCATTCTATTTTTCTTTCCAAGATATTACTTTGTAGCCAATTCCTTATTTTAAGGCAATCTCTAGGATACAAGAAAATGCTGTTGAAGAAAAGGATGATGATGATCTTATGGATACTGAAGCTGTGTGTTTTTGAGGGAGAAAAAGAAAGAGAGTAGAAGTGGCAGTAAAAGATGAAAGAAGTTGGTCATCTAAGACTGGAATCCAGAACTCAAAACAGATGGTACCCTGAGTATCAAAATAGCAAAGAAGTCTTTTAATTGAAACAAGTATGTTTCAATTAGTATGT
This sequence comes from Plecturocebus donacophilus, assembly GCA_004027715.1. Classification (NCBI taxonomy): domain Eukaryota; kingdom Metazoa; phylum Chordata; class Mammalia; order Primates; family Pitheciidae; genus Plecturocebus; species Plecturocebus donacophilus. Next base: position 16,633 of record PVKP010036556.1, on the reverse strand, counting down.
CCAGGATAGTCTTAAACTCCTTGGCTCAAGCAATCCTTCTGTCTTGGCCTCCCAGAGTGCTAAGTTTACAGGTGTGAACCACCGCACCCAGCTGCAGGGTCTTTTTTTTTTTTTTTTTTAACAGTCCAGAGAACACCTATTATGCTAAGAATCCACAGGGAATAGGGTCCAGCAGCTCAGGCTCCTTCCCATTGCATCTCACAAAGTATGCTTCTCCAGGTGGAGCAGGCTGGTGCTTCTGTTGAACACAGGTATCTTTTGCTTTGGCATCTTTCTTATTCTGATCATTTTCCTTCACATATTTCAGGAAGCTGTCTCAGCTCTTAGAGTGCTTAATGTGCTCAATACGCACATTATTTCTCTTGCTCTTACTTGTTTACAACAATGCCAACAGGATGCTGGGGAAGACTGTGGACCTTTCCAGTTTTGCCATGGTAACACTTGGGGAACAATCTTTTTTGAACAGTATCAATTTCCATTATGTCCACAATATCATCCTCCTTTTTTTTTTTTTCTTTGAGATGGAGTCTTGCTCTGTCATCCAGGCTGGAGTGCAGTGGTGCAATCTTGGCTCACTGGAGCCTCCACCTCCTGGGTTCCAGCAAGTCTCCTGCTTCAGCCTCCTGAGTAACTGGGATTACAGGTACGTGCCAGCACGCCCAGCTAATTTTTGTATTTTTAGTAGAGACAGCGTTTTACCATGTTGGCCAGGCTAGTTTGAACTCCTGACCTCAGGTGATCTGACCGCCTCAGCCTCCCACAGTGTTTGGATTATAGGCGTAAGCTATCATGCCCAGTTGACAGTATCATCTTTCTTATAGATACGCATATACATGGCCAAAGGAACAACTCCATGTTTTCTAAAAGGCCTACAGAACATCTCTCAGGTACCTCTCCTCTTTCCCTCTGTGTTTGTCATTTTGGAAAATTACTGGAAGATGGTAAATTACTATATAGGCAGTTCTATAGAGTCCTAAGAGCTCTACAGAAAGCCTTTACAGAACCTGTCTGTATCCCACTTAATTTCTGCCCAGTGTTTCTCAAACTTTAATGTACATCAGAATCATCTAGAAGGCATGTTGAAACTCACATGGCTAGGTCCAGGCCTACAAATTCTTATTCAGCAGGCCTGGGGTGGGGCTTAAGAACTGCGTTTCTAGTAAGTTCCCAAATGACACTTATGCTGCTGGTCCAAGAACTACACTTTGAAAACCACTATTCTAGCCTAAACTAAAAAACTAAACACAATATCTTCCATCTCCATCAGTTCAATAACAGACTGTTTTCTTTTCTTTTTTTTTTTTTTGAGACGGAGTTTTTCTCTTGTTGCCCAAGCTGGAATGCAATGGTGCGATCTCGGCTCACTGCAACCTCCGCCTCCCAGGTTCAAGCAATTCTCCTGCCTCAGCCTCCCAAGTAGCTGGGATTGCAGGCATGCATCACCACGCCCAGCTAATTTTGTATTTTTAGTAGAGATGGGGTTTCACCATGTTGTCCAGGCTGGTTTCAAACTCTTGACCTCAGGTTATCTACCCCACCTCGGCCTCCCAACAGTCATAGCTTGCTGCAGGCTTAAGCAATCCTCCCTAGCTCAGGCTCCTGAGTAGCTAGAACTACAGGTGTGGTTTTCTGGTAGAGACAGGGTTTCACCATGTTGGCCAGGCTGGTCTTGAACTCCTGACTTTAAGTGATCCGCCCACCTCAGCCTCCCAAAGTGCTGAGATTACAGATGTGAGCCACTGCACCCAGTGAGATGCTATTTTGGCTTCTTAGAAAAGAAACTAAATTAGGTGCCAGGCACAGTGGCTGACACCTGTAAACCCAGCGCTTTGGGAGGCTACTTTTTAATTTTTTTTGTAGAGACGGGGTCTATGTTGCCCAGGCTGGTCTTGAACCTCTAGCTTCAATCAATCCTTCTGTGTTGGCTTCCCAAAATATCAAGATTACAGACATGAGCCACCATGCCCAGCCTCATTTTATGAAGAATCCCTACTATTATATCAATATCAGACTGATCTGAAACAATAAACATAACACTAATGCACCTTTGGAACTAATTCAAAAGTTGATAATATTTTAGACATCTGATATGGCCCCAACAAACTACTTTTCCACCAAAAGATTTAGTCTAATATTCAAGAACAGAGGATACATTATAATTAACACAGGTTTATGTAATCATTAACAATAAAAATTATCGAAATTATAGTGAGAGTATGAACAGAATCATCCTGTAATATACCTTTTCTAATTTAGTTCCTTTTTTTTTTTTTTGAAAGAGTGTTGCTGTCACTGGAGTGCAATGGCAATATCTCAGCTCATTGCAGCCTCCGCCTCCTGGGTGTAAGTGATTGTCCCGGCTCAGCTTCCTGAGTAGCTGGGATTATAGGCGTGCCACCACATTCAGCTAGTTTTTGTAGTTTTAGTAGTGACGGGGTTTCACCATGTTGGTCAGCCTGGTCTCAAACTCCTGACCTCATGACCTGCCAGCCTTAGCCTTCCAAAGTGCTGGGATTACAGGCGCGAGCCACCGTGCCTAACCTAAATTCTTAACTGTGCTTTTTACACCACTGTATTTTCAGTCCATTTCCGCCACTACCATAAGAATTATTTTTCTAAAGTGAAAAATGTGTTATTAATCTTGATAAATATCCATTGTTAACAGGACAAAGTTCACATACTTATATGGCATGCAGGACTATATTCTGGCTCTAACTAACCTTTCTAGTGTCATCTCCAAGCATTTCCTACAAGGTATGCTATTCTCCCATTTTTCATGGCTGTGCCTCTGACTACAGTTTTCTCTACTGAAATGCTCTACTCCACTCTCAGCCTAGCAAATGTTTCCAATTTGTTTTTTCATATAGTTTACACTTACTTCTTCTGGGAAGTCTTCCTCCTAGCCATTTCCTATATTGTACCCCCAAAGCATCTTGCAAATTCTGTCCCAGTGTACCTGCTTTGGTATAGCAAATGACTTATTTAAGTACCTTGATTCCTCCTTTAACAGTCCCTCCCTCGAAGACAGGGAATGGGCTTTTATTCTTCTTCATAGCTATCCTAGCATCAAATATTTTCTAAGACACAAATGTATATTATTTATTAAATTAGTGAAAATAAGAAGAAAAGCTATATAGTCTTAGGTCCTTCTCAAATTTAGCATTTTTTATTTGACTAAAAAAGAGAGAATATCAACTTAATTGAAATAATATTTACTGAGCACCTTCTAATATATACAAAGAACTGTGCTAGGAATCAAGGCTACAAAATTTTCAAGATGGTAGAGGAAGGCAATGGGAAGAGATAGGGCTAGATGACTCAAATTACTACAATAAATGCTATACTAGCATAATAAATAGTCTTAAAGAAGTAGAAAGAAAAGAAGATTAATTCTGCTTCCGCAATGAGGCTATCAGTGGAATAAAGCTTTCACATACATAAAAACAGATACAGAGTATTTCATAAACTAATTTATGGGAAAAATAAAGCTTAAGTTGTTATTGGGCAACTACATTACACTGAATAATAATTTTAAAAAATCAGGCAAAAAAATTTAAAAAACAAAAAATAGAGCTGGGTGTGGTGGCTCATGCCTGTAATCCCTGCACTTTGGGATGCTGAGGTGGTGGATCACGAGGTCAGGAGTTTGAGACCAGTCTGACCAATGAAACCCCGTCTCTACTAAACGAAACACTGTCTCTACTAAAAATACAAAATTAGTCAGGTGTGGTGGTGCATGCCTATAGTCCCAGCTACTTGGGAGGCTGAGGCAGCAGAATCACTTGAACCCAGGGAGGGAAGGTTGTGCCACTGCACTCCAGCCTGGGCAACAAGAGCGAAACTCTGCCTTAAAAAAAAAAAAAAAGACAGAAAATTGCAGTTCCAGCTATTCATGAGGCTGAGTTGGGAGAACTCGCTGAAGCCCAGGAGTTGGAGGCAGCCTGGGCAGTATAGCAAGATGCCATCTCTAAAAAAAAGTAGCAACAAACAAACTAAAGCAAAAAGATAAAGAATGAGGGGACAAAGGGGATCCTTTTTGATTGAATAAGGGATATCTAAGACAGCATCAGAACAGAGACTTCAAGGAAGCAAGACACTGCTTATCTAAGGAAAGAGTTCCTAGGTAGAACAGCCTGTACAAAAAATATCTGAGCATGCCTAATGTGTTTAAGGATAGCACTGGAGGCCACCAACATGGTGGAGAAGAACAAATGAAAAGGAAATGAGGTAGGAATGGTAGGAAATGAAAGTAGAGAGGTAGCTGGGGGCCAGATCATCTCGGCCTTACAGACCATGGTAAGGATTCTGGATTTTTTTCTAAATGTGATGATCTTATATAACAAAGAATTTGACTGGTCTCTGTCCCTGGCTCCTGCCAGGGAGCTTCTAAAACCCTTGAAATTTTCTGAGTGACAGAAGTGTCACTGTTAATCAAGGTGGGCCCTTCGAACCACATCTGAGTTTGTGCTATGAAGGGAGACAGGTTAGGAGGCTACTGCAGTGCTCTAAATAAGAAACGATGGCAGCTTACGCCAACGCAATTGTGATGGAGATGGTGAGAAATGGCTGAATTAATTCTGGCTTTGAAGCCTGCGATATATGCTAGAGAACTGCATTTAAAGTTGTTTTTTTTTTTGAGATTGAGTCTCGTCCTGTTGCCCGAGCTGGAGTGCAGCGGCATGATCTCAGCTCACTGCAACCTCCGCCTCCTGGGTTCAAGTGATTCTCCTGTCTCAGCCTCCTGAGTAGCTGGGATTACAGGCATGCGCCACCATGCCTGGCTAATTTTTGTACTTTTAGTAGAGACGGGGTTTCACCACATTGGTCAGGCTGGTCTGGAACTCCTGATCTTGTGATCTGCCCATGTTGGCCTCCCAAACTGCTGGAATTACAGGCGTGAGCCACTGCACCCTGCCTTAAAAATTTTTTAATGCTTGTACAGTGGCTGCATTCTATGTCTGGGGTATGTCATATTAGATTTATCTGGTCTCCTCCTGATGAAAAAAAGGCTGTTTTGCTTTTTTTTTTGTTATAAACAATGTCACAATGAAGATGTTTGCACATAAGTCTTTGTACACTTGTACAAGAATCTCTAGCTACGCTATTCACTTTGAAGAAAACATAGAATTAACATACCCTAATTTTGTCAACAGTCCTATTTTTGCTTAAGTTCAAGTATCTCTCCTTCATTTTCTACTTAAAAGTTTTTTCTTCCCTGACCATAGAATTCTAGAAGATTAAAATCAAAAGGATCTTAGAGGTCCTCTAGTTCAGCGATTCTCAACGTCAGAGGATGTTATGACACCTAATCAGAATCTCCAGGGGAACTTTTTTGAACAACAGACTCCCTTTCTGAGAGACTCTGGCAAAGTTGGGAGAGCTGCCATGTACTATCTACATGACCCTGACTGACCATGATTCAATTACCTTGAATGGCTTATCCAGACCAATACCTTCATTTCCCACATGAGAAAACTGAAGCACCCATCACATAGTGACAGAATGAAAACTCGGCCTTAATAATGCTGCTAGCACAATATCTGAGCATATCAATTTCTTTAAACCTTTGATAACATAAGGTATGACCATCACATTTTTTATTTTTGCTAATTTATTAGACAAAAAAAAAAAGGTAGCTCACCATTGTTTACAGGATGATTTATTACAGAGATTCATCTGAGCTATCTTAGAAGACAGGAGGGATTTCTGCAGAGTCATATATCAGAAGGAAAAAAATCAATTACTTGAAAATACAGGCTGGTTTAACAGCAGTAGGTTCTCTTGGACTAATTTTACTCAACCGTGGTCTTCCTTTCCCTTGCTCTCAGTTCTGAAGAAGACACTACTAAAAGCTTATGGACAAGGTTTTCCTCACTGCTCCTGTCTATACCATAACCTACAGACCAAGGTTTAACGAAAAACCACTGAATTTTACTTCTCCTTTCCTCTTGAGAAAATCTTATTTCCTCTGTTAGAATCAGTATGACAGTTTTTGAAAACTACACCATTAAGGCCACTTAACACCAAATAGGACACAAAGTTGGTAAAATGGTTTTAACAGGCACTTTTAAGGACTTCTCACAAATTATCTTGTTTAATTCCCATACTATTCAATAAAAAGACTGTTATGAGACACAGAAAGGTGAAGAAACTTGCTCAAGGCTACACAGCTATTATGTGGTGAAGCTGTGATTTGAACACAGCCAGTCTGACTCCAGAACTGGTGCTCTACATTAGTGATCTTCAACCTTTTTGGCACCAGGGACCAGTTTCATGGAAGACAATTTGTCCATGGATGGAGTAGGGATGGGGGGCGGTTTGGGGATGAAACTGTTCCACCTCAGATCATCAGGCATTAGATTCTCGTAAGGAGCGAGCAACCTAGATCCCTTGCATGTACAGTTCACAACAGGGTTTGCACTCCTATGAGAATCTAATGCTGCTGCCGGTCTGACAGGAGGCGAAACTCAGGTGGTAATGGTCGCCAGTCTAGGCATGCAGCCTGGTGGTTGGGGATCCCTGCTCTATATCACTAAACCCTTTACCATCTGGCCCGAATCCACCTCTCCTGCTTCATGTTTTACAATTCTGCCTACCCGTGGCTTCCAGGAAGCATTTTCTACAATCTACCCCCAACCTAGCTACTTATATAACCATTCACATTATATCTTCTTTTTTTTTTTTTTTTAAATTAATTTTTTCTTTTTTTTTTTTTTTTTAATAAAGATGGGGTTTCACCATGATGGCCTGGCTGGTCTTGAACTCCTGACCTCAGGTGATCCACCCACCTCGGCCTCCCAAAGTGCTAGGATTACAGGCGTGAGCCACCGCGCCCGGCCCACATTATATCTTCTAATGCCTATCCCTACATCTACCAAATCGTATTTATTTATTTATTTTAATGTTACTATTTATTTATTTTTGAGATGGAGTCTCGCTCTGTCACCCAGGCTGGAGTGCGGTGGCATGATTTTGGCTCACTGCAGCCTCCATCTCCCGGGTTCAAGCAATTCTCTTGCCTCAGCCTCCTGAGTAGCTGGGATCATAGGCGTGCACCACCATGCCTGGCTAATTTTTGTATTTTTAGTAGAGATGGGGTTTTACCATATTGGTCAGGCTGGTCTCGAACTCCTGACCTCATAATCCGCCCACCTCGGCCTCCCAAAGTGCTAGGATTATAGGCATGAGCCACCGCGCCCAGCCTATTTAAATTTGTTTTTGAGACAGTCTCTACTCAGCCTGCCGAGTAGCTAGGACTACAGGTGCATACCACCATGCCCACCTAATCAAAAAAAAATTTTTTTGTAGAGATGGGGTCTTGCTATGTTGCCCAGGCTGGTAACTCCAGGCCTCAAGTGATCTTCCCACCTTGGCCTCCCAAAGTGTTGAGATTACAGGCATGACCCACCAAGCCCAGTTCCAAATTATGTCTAATTATCTGTTTGTTTTTGTCCTCAGCTAAAGTACAAATCTCTTGAAGACAGAAATTATTTCTTATCTGCCTTTGAATCTCTAACATTCAAGCACAGTGTCTGACCCATAGCAGAAACTCAATAGATATCTATTGAATAAACATAAGAAAGTACACATCCTGTGCTCCTGTCTCACAGGACAATTTATTCTGTCTCCTCTTTGCTCACACTGCTTTCTCTACTCTGTAGAGCCTTCTTTTCTGACTGGCAAACCCCTACTCATTTTTGAGGATCAGTTCAAATGGACAGTGAAAAGAAGAGGATAACCCAATTAAAAAACGATTTTTTTCAGGCAAGGCTTGGTGGCTTTTAAGACAGAGTCTCACTCTGTTGCCCAGGCTGGAGTGCAATGGCATGATTTCAGCTCAGTGCAACCTCCACCTCCTGGATTAGTAGTCTGTAGTCCCAGCACTTTGGGGGGCCGAGGTGGGAGAATCACTTGAGGTCAGGAGTTTGAAAGCAGCCTGGTGGACATGGCAAAACCCTGTTTCTATTAAAAATATAAAAATTAGCAGGGCTTGGTGGCAGATGCCTGTAATCCCAGCAACTTGGGAGACTGAGGCAGCAGAATTGCTATAATCCAGGAGACAGAGGTTGCAGTGAGCCGAGATCATGCCACTGCACTCCAGCCTGGGGGACAGAGTGAGATTCTCTCAAAAAAAACAAACAAACAAACAAAAAAAGCCATTTTTTCCTCTTTGACACTTCTACCCTGCCTGGAATAATTATTTCCTCCTCTATGCTCCCACAGTATTTTTCTAAACCCCATCATAACACTTTCTGAGCTCTATAATAATTACTTCCACAGATAAGGCATACTTGCCAATCATTGAGTGCAGGGAAGGTGCCTTTATCTTTGTGGGTCTGAAGCCTAGCATCATGCCTGACACACTACTGACCCTCATTAAGTACTGGTGGAATGAATGAATGAATGTTGAAGCATGAGGTGAAAATACTAGTTCTTCTCGTGAGAAACAACTATCATAAAACAGCTAGTACCATTAAATCCATCTAGGAGAGTAGAAGCAAAGAGCTTTCAATGCTATCTTTCCTAGGACACCACAAGCCTTCTAAGGAATTCATTTTGAGTAGAAAAAAATGGCTGAAGCTGAATGGAAATGGATCATGTGATGATTAACGAGGATGAACTCAATATCTAAGCTATGATAAGCAAGTCTTTAAAATGGATCTCAATTTAATATAACTGTCAAAGCATCTGTCCAAATGTTCCTGGGGAAAGAATACAATTGTGCTGTTTTTGCTTGGAAACAATGAGGGGAAAAAAAACCTGGCCAGTCACTTAAACTGCATTGTTACAGAACAGTTCCTTCAAATACTGCGATGTTCTGAGCTGAGTATTAACACTTTATTCTGATCGACAAGACTTACCTCAGGAACTCTTTGCTTTGTTCCCACAGGTCTTGGGTCTCTTCTTTAGTCATGTGTTTGTCCAGGTTACATACATTAGGTTTCTGGGAATATAGCTTAAGGCACTGTTTCACCCAGTGCCACTGGTAACCTGGTAGGAAGGGGTTTGGGATAAAAATAAACCCTATATAAAAGATGGGCGGTGAAAAAAAGAAGAGGGGGAAATTATCCGTCAGTTATTCAAATAATTTTTGTTTGTTGACATCTTTATACTCACTATTTTGTTATTTTTTAAATTTAGTTCCCATTGTTTTTGGTCATGCTTCAAGTTAACGAACAGCTAAGTTTTCATGAACATTAGACATCTACCACTATGCAAATGTGTCTGGCTTTCTGGGTATTCTCAAGAGAAACAAATATTCCACAAGGTTAACTGTGTTATTCCAAAGCAAACTTTAGAAATGGCAGTGCACCATTTCTAAAAAAAGTACACCTCTAATTTTTATCAGGTCTTGCCATTTACAGACATCCAAGACTTCTTTACTTCCCTATTTCACTTATTACAGGCATGATTATATGAAATCTTATAATTAATTTTAACTAAAACAGATTTGAAAGTCATCATCTAATGAATGGCGTGCTGATTATTGGTCTATTTTCTCTCAGTGTCAAATTCACTCTTCTATATTTAACTGCATAAATATGGGGCTGAGACCCTGCCAACTACATTTCTTATTTGCCAGCTGGCTCACTGCTAACCTGTACCTATAAGGGTCACTAATGGAAGACTGAGGGGCGGAAGTTGGTTCTAATGTAGTTTTTCCACATCACTAGAATTAGTCTCATTATGTCCTCTCCTCAGAAGTCTAAGCCCCAGTTCCACGCAGTTCCTCTTCCAAGCTTCTCAGTATAGGAATGCCAAGCTCTTTTGTTGTTCCTCCCAGTTGTAGGGGTGATAGCTGCTTCCTGCAGTTACTGTCTCTGTAATATCTGTGTTTGCAAATCCCTGCAGTTACTTTCTGTAATATCTCTGTGTTTGTGAACAACTATAACTAACACACAACTGTATGTGTGTTAAAGATCTTTGTGACCTTGACAGCAACCTAACCTCATTTTTCTCCTCTATAATAGATAAATAGGCCAGGTGCAGTGGTTCACGCCTGTAATCCCAGCACTCTGGGAGGCCAAGATGGGCAGATCACCTGAGGTCAGGTCAGGAGTTTGAGACTAGCCTGGCCAACGTGGTGAAACCCTGTCTCTACTAAAATACAAAAATTAGCCGGGCATGGTGGCAGGGACCTGTAATCCCAGCTACTTGGGAAGCTGAGGCAGGAGAATCACTTGAAGCCAGGAGGCAGAGGTTGCAGTGAGCTGAGACTGCACCACTGCACTACAGCCTGGGTGACAAAAACAGACTGTCTCAAAAAAAAAAAAGAATTAGAGATTAAAGGGATAAAAAACCTTGTCTAGAGAGAAAGGGCAATAAAGACAAGTTAAACTCCTTTTTGAAGACCAGCTATGAAAGAAAATAAAAGCTTAGGTATAGTCATAGAAAAATAAAGAGTTAAGAGAGGAGTTTTTGGTTTTTAAGGACTGGCAAGACCTAAGTATGCTTACAGATTGTGAAGAAAGAGCCAACAGAGAAGAGCCAGTTGGAATCAGAAGAAATAGAGCAAGGTCTTGAAAGCTGGAAGAGGTAAAGAAGGTGAGATCAAGAGGGTAGAAAGACTAGCTCTGAACTGAAGGAACTCCTCTTCTTCTTTGACTGCATGGTGGAAATGAGAACATCTGTTTATAAGAGTGGGGCCACTGAAAACTGAAAGGGTTTGTGCCCAAAGGATTCAGTTTTCCCAGATAAACAGCAAGGTCATCTCAGCAAGACTGAGCATGGTTGCGGCAGGTCTTGAGGAACAGAAAGTATCCAAGCAATGATATAAAAGCCACGCATCATATATTAGTGTAATGTTCCCCTTGCAAAGGGATTTTAAAAACAGATGAACAGACTAAAGCGTAAAGATTTCTGAGTTAAATGCTGGCAATAATTTGAAGGTCTTCAGTTCCTGGTTGCACTCCAGATCTAGTCTAGACCAGAGGTTAGCAAACATTTTCTGTCAAGGACTAGATAGTAAAGACTTTAGGCTTTGAGGGTTATTTGGTCTCTTTATTTATTTTTTGGGGACGGAGTCTCGCTTTGTTGTCTAGGCGCAATTTCTGGCTCACTGCAACCTCCACCTTCTGGGTTCAAGCGATTCTCCTGCCTCAGCCTCCTGAGTAGCTGGGATTACTTGGCTAATTTTTTTTTCTTAGTAGAGTCAGGGTTTAGCCATTTTGGCCACGCTGGCCTTGAACTCCTGGCCTCAAGTGATCTGCCCACCTTGGGCCTCCCAAAGTGCTGGGATTACAGGCATGAGCCACTGTGCTTGGTCTTATTTGGTCTTTTTTTTCATAGAGACAGGGTTTCACCATGTTGGCCAAGCTGGTCTCGAACTCCTGGCCTCAAGTGATCCACCCATCTCGGCCTCCCAAAGTGCTAGGATTACAGGTGTGAGCCACTGCGCCCGGCCTTATTTGGTCTTTTTAGCACTCAATTCTGTCACTGTAGCCAGAAAGTAGCCATACATAGTAAGTAAACAAAAAGGTATGGCTATATTTCAATAAACTGTATTTACAATAAAACTATACTTTGCCAACTCTTGGTGTAGACTATTAGCAGTAACAATGCATTTTATGGAAATAGCCTAGGGAGAATTATTACGGAAAGCAGAGAGTAAAGACACTGGGCTGAGAGGTTCACATATAAATAACTTTGTTATTACCTAATACTTTTCCTCTCTTCTCTTTGATATATAATTTAGACATAGAATAATGATAAAGTTTAATAACAGCTATTAACAATACATAAGTTTATTCCTAAGTCATTAATTATAGTAGCTGCTAAAAATAGCTAGATGCCTACAAGTGTCAGCCACTGTGCTAGCAACCTTATGCTAGCTCATTAATCTTCAGTAACTCCATGAGGAAGTTATTAATCCAGTTTTGCAGATAAGAGAACAGAAGCTCAGAGGGATAACACGACTCCACTGATTCATCCCTCTCTCCTGGCCCATCACAAGGCTTGCACACATTTAGAATAAGACAAACAATCTGGGATACGACAAAGTGGGATTTGTGGCCAAGGAACAAGCAAAACCAGTAAGCCCACACAGGCAACAAACCTATGCTCTCTGCATTTAAATACTAGGCTCTAACCAAATGAATCTCTGAACATCATCAATGGTCCACTATCAGAATCTCAAAGAGATTTAAGACCACATGCGATTCAGCTGAAAGGAGGTTATGCTGATGCAGAAATACATAGAAAATAACCTGAAGATTCCTCTATTTACTAAACCTGACTAAAAGCACTTAACATTCTATGTCTAGATTCTTGCAGATACAGAAAAAAATATACACACAGCTTAGAGATATTCAATGTGGACAGGTTCCTCATTGCAGCTGATTAATCCTGTTCTACCACAGTATTATCAATAGCATATACTCCAAACTAAACTTAATGACTAAAGTCATTGACCTTTTGGCATCAAGGAAACCTCATAAGGACAAAGATTTTTACCTTTAAGCACTAATCTGATTTTTCCTATGTTTTTAAAAGTAGCTTCAAAATACATTTGGATTTTGTGTTTCATTTATCAGTAAAATTCTCCAAATAATTTGGGAGGGTGATAGGATCATCAATATTTTGGAAAAGGATAGGAAACCCCCCCACAACCTACCATCTGCTATCATCACAATTTCATGAAATAAAGAATATTATAATACCCCAAACATCAGACTAAAGGAATAATCCTTCTGGTTTAGTCCAAACTTGAATGGTGACAGGAAATTTAATCTCTCTTTAGGCAGTCCATTTCAGATAACTGTTGTCTCCTTATTGGGTTAAAATCTGCCTCCCAGCCAGGCACAGTGGTTCAGGTCTGTAATCCAGTACTTTGGAAGGCTGAGGTAGGAGGATCACTTGAGCCCAGGAGTTCCAGACTAGCCTGAGCAACATAGTGAGACGCCCATCTCTACAAAAAATTGAAGAAAAAAAAAAAAAAAAAAAAAAAAGCTGGGCGTGGTGGTGAAAGCCAATGGTCTGCTACTAGGGAGGCTGAGGTGGGAGGAACGTTTGAGCTTGAGAGGTCAAGGCTGCAGTGAATCATGATTGTGCTACTGCACCCCACTGGGTGACAGAATGAGGCCCTGTCTTAAGAAAACAAACAAAAAACCACCCAAATCTGCCTACTTTGTACCTATATGTTTTCCAGGTTAAAAAAAAAAAAAATCTGGCCAGGTGTGGTGGCTCACGCCTGTAATCCCAGCACTTTGAGAGGCTGAGGTGAGTGATCACCTGAGATCGGGAGTTCGAGACCAGCCTGACCAACATGGAGACCAAGCAACAAGGAGAAACACCATCTCTACTAAAAATACAAAATTAGCCGGGTGTGGTGGCACATGCCTGTAATCTCAGCTACTCGGGAGGCTGAGGCAGGAGAATCACTTGAACCCAGGAGGTGGAGGTTGCGATGAGCTGAGATCACACCACTGCACTCCAGCCTGGGCAACAAGAGTGAAACTCCGTCTCAAAAAAAAAAAAAAAAAAATCTGGCTCTCTATAATTTTCAGTCATTGGTCTTGGATTCTGACACCTAGAGCAACCCCAGGTCATTTTTACGTGCTTGATAAATGCACTGACCTAAGCAGTTAACAAATACATTAACAGGTAATCCTCATAAGAACCTTGTGAAGTGGGGTGGGGACTTTTTTTTTTTTGAGATGGAGTTTCGCTCTTTGTTGTCTAGGCTGGCGTGCAGTGGTGCAATCTCAGCTCACTACAACCTCCGCCTCCCAGGTTCAAGCAATTCTCCTGTCTTAGCCTCCTGAGTGGCTGGGATTACAGGCGCTCACCACCATGCCCGGCTAATTTTTTGTATTTTTAGTATTTTTAGTAGGGATGGGGTTTCACCACGTTGGCCAGGCTAGTCTTGAACTCCTGACCTCAAGTGATCCACCTGCCTCAGCCTCCCAAAGTGCTGGGATTACAGGCATGAGCCACCATGCCCAGCAAGAATGTTGTGAAGTGGGTACTACTTTTATATACATTTTACATATAATGAAACTGAGGGCAAGAAAATTAAGAAACTTGCCCAAAGTCTTGCAGTTAATAGATGGCAGGGCCAGGACATAAACCCAGGTAGCCTAGCACCAGAACCTATGCCTTAACCACTGGTCTGCACTGCTTCCCACCACTTCTCGTGCAAGACAATTTTTCCATGTTTAATGCTGTCACACTCCCCCATAAGTCTTTTCTTCCCTAGATTCCGTTTCTGGTTTCCAGACCTATTATTTTCTTGTTCAAGAGGATAATACATCCTCACACAAGAGTGTACAGACAGGTTGTAGTATACTCAGCTTTCTTCAGATTAAGTAAGATCCAGAAGTGAACCCACAATCCTTTTGATCAACTCAGTAAGAAAAGACTGTCCTTTCCCATATTTTGGACATTATATTTCTATTAAATACAGCTTATGGGGGAAAGTAAGTAAAAACTAAATAAATAAACAAAATAAACACAGCTTACAATGAGAGGAGAAACAGAATAAACTCTCCAAGGATATAATGAGGCACCCACTCAAAAGATGTGGTTTAATTAAGCACTAAATCCTAGAAAACCTCGGAAATCAAGTACAGAAGTTTAGACAATATAAAACCCAACTGGGGTTAAGTTTGTAGCATGAACAATCTGTTAAGGGGAGAGAGTCTAGAGCAACAGAGAATCATAGCCTTAAAAATAGGTGCTAGAGACTGGGCGCAGTGGCTCACGCCGTAATCCTAGCACTTTGGGAGGCTGGGTGGATCACTTGATGTTAGGAGTTCGAGATCAGCCTGACCAACATGGTGAAACTCCGTCTCTACTAAAAACACAAAAAAGTTAGCTGTGCATGGTGGTGGGCGCCTGTAGTCCCAGCTACTTGGGAGGCTGAGACAGAAGAATCACTTGAACCGGGAGGCAGAGGTTGCAGTGAGCCAAGACTGCACCACTGCACTCCAGCCTGGGTGACAGAACAAGACTGTCTAAAAACAAAACAAAACAAAACAAAAAAACAGGGGCTAGAGCTGAAAGGTGAAGAACGGCCTCCAAGAACAAGACTGTTGGTGATACATGCTCTACATTTACCCATACTCAAGAGTCATGCTGTTATATCTTCCCATGCTATTCACAAGTATTTCAGTGGTCATAATGTACTAAGAGCTGTATGAAAGAGTCCTGGCCAATGGCACAATGAAAACATTTCTTTTTAAAGATTTCCCTTACTTTTAACCCATATTTGATATCACAGGGCAATGTTAACTTTTACAATGGCCCCAGGAGCCTAGAAAAAAGGTAACATTAACCATTCTTCATTTTCTTAATTTCTTTCTCGGTAAAATGAGCTACCCAATGTTACTAAATTAAAAGTTGCAGACGAGTCTATTAGAATTGTTTGAGACATGGTCTCACTCTGTCACCTGGGCTGGACTGTAGTTGCACGATCTTGGCTCACTGTACCTCAAGCAATCCTCCTTCCTCGGTCTTCTGAGTAGCTGAGACTACAGATGCATGCCACCACACTTGGCTAATTAAAAACATTTTTTTGGCCAGGTAAGGTAGCTCATGTTCTTTTTTTATTTTTCATGCCACTTTCAGCCACATTTGTAAGCACTGCTGACTCCTGTTCTATCCTTTCAAAATGGACATCTTAGACAATGTACAGTCTTGAATGAGTTTGGAAATGAAACATTTATCTTTTTATTATGTGTACCCTTTGTCTATTTACTTGCTCACAGTTCCTTCTTTGAAGACACAATGATTGAGTGATTTTGCCTTCTCTGAGGTCAGTTACACTTACCAGGATAGCCTTTGAGTCCATAGGCTTGCCACTTGCTGATGGGCTGAAGACCTGCTCTATGTGCATCATGTTCACTGACAGAAGATACATTTAGCTGAGATGGGACCACCTGGCAGGAAAGAAACAGAACTTAAAGGGCTAAATCTATTTTGGAGGTCAATCCTGGGAACCTCAAACCTCCAAAGATATTTCTTGTATGAGGCAAGGCTAGGATTCTTGTTTTTTTTTTTTAGATACAGGACCTTGCTCTGTTGCCCAGGCTAGAGTACAGTGGCATCATCATAGTTCACTGCAGCCTCAAACTCCTGGGCTCAAGTGATCCTCCTGTGTTGGCCTCCCAAAGCACTGGGATTAGATGTATGAGCCACTGTTCCAGGCCAAAGCTAAGAGTATTAAGTCTGGGGTTAATCTTAGCTCTACTGCTTACTTGATCTAGACATTTTAGATGAGTCACTTAATGTCTTAGAATCTCAGTTTCTCATCTATATACTAACAGTAGAATCACCTAAAATTAAGAAAATAAGAAAATTTAAGCAGGCTAATTTTGGCTTTCAAAACTACTTTTTCCTATGACATCATACCTTTGCAACTTCTCATGGAACTGAATCATGAAATGTGTTTGGTGTACTGAAATATCCTGAGTCACAAAGCGATTTACTTCAGATAGGGTTAACAGTAATGCTTTTGAGACACTTGTGTACAGTTGGTATTTAAACAGAGCTATAAGGAACACCAAGCTGGAGAGGGTGAGAGAATGAAAAGAGAAGGCTGGGGTCGCAGTGGCTCACACCTGTAAACCCAGCAGTTTGGGAGGCCAAGGAGGGCAGATCACGAGGTCAGGAGTTCGAAACCAGACTGGCTAGC
>PVKP010036555.1:0-22372 GCA_004027715.1 Plecturocebus donacophilus | reverse complement strand
TACCTATGCAACAATATTGTATGTTCTTCACATGTACCCCAAAACCTAAAATGCAATAAAAAAAAAAATTAAATAAAAAAAAAATATGATCTCACTAGTCTTTTAATATCTGTTGGGTCTGTGACTGTATTCCCACTTTTATTTCGATATTAATAATTTCAGTCTAGCTTTGGGTTTCATTGATTTTCTCCATTTTTAAATCAGTTTCTTTATCACTTATTTATATTCTTATCATTTTGTTTTATTGAGGTAAAATTTACTTAGTATATAAACCTAACCATGTTAGAGTGTGCAATTCAGTGGTATTTAGTACATTGGGGGTGTTGTACAAACATCACCTCTGTTCAGTGCCAAAATATTTTCATCACCCCCCCACCAAAAACACGTTGTATTCACTAAGCAGTCACTTTCACTCACTCTCCTAGGGGCTTATCATTTTGCTTTCCTTGCTTCTGCTTATTTTAGGTTTAATACTTTCTTTTTTTTATTTATTTATCTTAAGGAGATACTGATATTTAATCTTTCTTCTTTTGCCAGTTCAAAATACTTTATATGTTCTTTTAAAATTTCTTCTTTGACTTATGGGGTGATTTAGAAGTGTATTGTTTACTTTCCTATCATTTGGAGATTTTTTTTCAAATGTCTTTCTGTTAATTTGTTAATTTAATTAGATTATGAAAGAACATAATATGCATGATTTAAATCCTTTTAAATGTATTAAGGCTTGTTTTATGGTGAATATTTGTGTGCATTTGAAAAAGGTATATATATATATCCTTTTGTTTTCTATAAATAACGACATCCATTTGATTGATAAGTCATTTTTATTGTTTTTATTTTTTTGTCTACATATTCTATCAGTTGAGAGCAGTGTTGAAATTTCCAACTAAAACTTTCTGTTTCTCCTTTGAGCTCCATCAGTTTTTGCTTTATAAATCGCAAAGTTCTATTATTAAGCCTGTTCACACCTTTGATTTTATCCTCATTGATAAATATTCCTGTTTATCACTATGAAATTTTCATCTTTATCCTAGGTAATATTCCTTGTTTTAAAAATATTTTTTTCTAATGTAATTATAGCCAACACCACTCTTACTTTGATTGTTTGCATGGTATACGATTTTCTGCCTTTTTACATTCAAGCAATTTGTGTCATTATAGTTAAAGAAGGTTTTTTTCATATACAGAATTTCACTGAGTTTTTCTTTTTTGTCCATGCTGATGACCTTTGCCTTCACTTGTATTGTTTAGATCTTTCACACTTTATGTAATTATTGACAAGCATTGGAATAAATTCACCATACTTCTATTTGTTTTGTATTTGTCCCATTTATGATTTATTTATTTTCTCCTATCTTCTTCCTCTTTTGTATTAAATGAATGATTCCCATGATTACACTTTGTCATCACTATGACTTACATTATATCATTCTTTAAAATTTTATTTAGTGTTTGCTCTCAGGTTTAAAATACATCATTAACTTATGATTTACCTTTAAAAATATATCACTTCATATAGAGTGTAAAAAGCTGATAGTGTTATACATCCAATTCTCCACTCTGTGCTTGGTATTCTTGTCATGTATATTTAAATATCTTGTAAATTTTAAAATACATTATATTTTAAAAAGTTGTTTGAAACAGTTACCTTTAAAGATATTAATAAATGAAAAGAGTGTCTTTCATATTTACTCACACAATGACCATTTCTGGCACTCCGTACCCTTTCTATAGATGTGTATTTTGCATATGCATCATTTCTCTTTATACCTGAAGAACATCCTTTACTGTCTCTTGTAGTGCAAATTTGCTGGTAATAAATTTCTCCATTTCTGTTATTTTGAAAAATTATTTTTTGCATTTATTTTTAATTTTTTTTTACAGGTTAATGGTTTTTTTTCTTTCAGTTCTTTAATATTTTCATTCTATAGCCTTCTGGCCTGCACAGGTTCTGACAAGAAATCTGCTGTAATTTATACCTTTGTTCCTTATAAATAGTGTCTTTTATCTCTGGCTACTTTTCAGTTTCTCATGATCATTGATTAACCATATCCAGTATATTTTTTAATGTCATATGTTATACTTTTTTCTCCTGAAACTTGATCTCTGTGTGTGTGCGTTTCTTCAATGTATTTTCTCATTATATCATCTTCAAAGATTTATAATAGCCGTTTTATGGTCCTTGTCTGAAAACTGTCTCATCTCTGTTACTTATGGGCCTGTTTCTATTGATTTTTAAAATTTGGTTATGGGGCATATTTTCCTGCTTTTTTGTATGTCTAGTAAGTTTTGATGGGATGCCAAACATTCTGGGATGTCAGATTTTATTGTATTGCTTTAAATAGTCTTGACATTTTGTTCTGGGATGCAGTTAAATTCCTTATAAATGAGATTGACCCTTTAAAAGCTTGCTGTAAGCTTTATTACTATGGGTCTAGAGTGGCCTTTACTGTGAAGCTAGCTTAGGCCTTCTACTGAGTCAGTGACTGTTGGAAAACCCTTCTCAGTACTCCCATGTTAGGAGGTCTTTCCCCTCAGATGAAAAACATAAACTCTCTGACATCTGGGAATTGTTCTGTTTACTCGTGTCCCGTAAGTCTGTATGACCCAGAGTAGTTTCTTCATACGTATCTGTCTGCAGATGTCTGTGACTCTCCTCTCTCCACACATTCTGGCTGCCATGGCCTCTTCAAATACAATCTGTCTTCAGCTGAGTGACAATACCAGGCTTTGATAGGGTCTCCCTCACGTTGTTGTAGCCTGATAACAGCTGCTTCTAAGGCAGTAAGCTCATGCAGTTGTAGAGCTTACTTCACTCATTTCTCTTTTCTCGTGGATCAAAGTCCTTGCTTTCTGTTGTCTTACATCTGAGACCAGTGTTTCATATGTTCTATCTGAATTTCTTGTTGTTTATAGAGATAGGGCCATCAGCATGACACCCGGTCTTTTGTGAGTGGGATCTGACATAGTTTGGATGTTTGTCCCTTCGAAATCTTGTGTTGAGATGTGATCCCCAGTGTTGAAGGTGGAGCCTGGCAGGAGGTGATCAGGTCACGAGGGCGAGTCCCTTGTGAGCAGCTTGGGGCCCTCTCCATGGTAATAAGTGAGTTCTCTTCTGTGGGTTCATATATGGACTATTGTTAAACAGTCTGGGACTTCTTCCCGTCTTCCTCTCTCGCTCCCTCTTTGCCTTCCATTGTGACTGAAAACTTCCTGAGGCCCTGGCCTGAAGCAGACGCTGGTGCCATCCCTCCTGTGCACCCACGGAACCAGGAGCCAAATCAATCTCTTTCCTTTATAAATTACTCAGCCTCAGGTATTTCTTTATAGTAGTGCAAAATGAACGAAGACAGTATCGGAAATCTCTCCCAGTTTGAAAAGAAGGTTTCATTCCTAAATTTTCTGGTAAAAATCTATTCCTTATAGTTCCTCATTGACATTCAGTCTAGTGATAAACATTCCATTTCCTTGTAACTTTAGGAAGGCTAATGCACATGTCAAAATTTTTGCTTCCTGACCTTCTTCTCTCCCACTCCATACTGATTCCATACAAACTATATTTGTAAAGTGACCAGTAAATCATGCCTTTTTTTTTTTTTTAATAGCATGGAAGAATCTAATGACTTTCAACATCAGGTCAAGAGTGTTAGATAAAACTTACCAAAAATATTTAAAGTATTTGCTATGTCCCCCAAAATGAGTAATTGAGGCTTGGAAAGAAATAAAGCCAAATCAGTGAGCTAAAAAGGTGGCAGGTGGTAAGTGTGAGTATAGTTCCTGTCAGTTAGTATTAAGTTAATACGCCCAAGGACTCAGCAGATACAGCATTTGCTCCTCAAGAGATGTGAAGGAGAAATTAAGACTTCTGTGTCAAGACCTTTATGGAATGCCTAGTCTATTAAGGTGAGACTAGAAACATTCCAATCTCTGACCCAGAAAAGTAACAAAGAAACCTTTTGTCTGACTAGGGATCTGAATGGAAAAACAAACCTAGAAACAAACAAAAACCATTTTTGTATACAAAAATCAAACTTGAGTATTTGCTTCATGTGGTTTTGTAGTAGATTATAGTGTACATAAATTCTGTTTATTTTGCACATAGCATAGCACTCCCAAGCTAATAAATTATAATAGTCCACAACAAGTGGCAACTCTGAATCCCCCACAGAAGTAAAGCAAAGTCACTCTGTAGGTGCACGATTAAATTCAGAGCACATTGGACCACCACAGCAAATTGCTCCCACTGAAGATGATTTTTAAAAATAAATCACATGATAAAATGTTGCTCCTTGAAAACTAGAAAAAATAAGACAACTTGGATTGACTACACAATAAACATATTTAAAGATTGAAGAAAAATATTGGCATTATTTAGACAAGATGGAATTCAAAAAGGCAGTGTAGATGAGCAAGCAGTTTTCTGAATATGGCACGTAGAATGAAGCTACAACTCCAGGTAAGTATAACTTCACTTTATTCCCCATATTCTTAGTAAAGATTCCACAGCCTCTTGGTATAATTTCTATTATGACAGTTACCATATGGTTTCGTGACTGTTCACCTATTTGCCCTTTCCCTAAACCCTGTTTCACAGGCAGCTCAAATATTTTGTGTCCATTGCTCCTAGCTGCTGTTAGGAATCAGAGGAATAAATTAAGTGAATAACTGATTTTCATGTACAGGAATTAACCTGCTATCCATATTGACTTTGATGGCCTTGAAGACCAGTCTCTTCTGACTTATTCCCTTAAAAACACATACTTTGTTTTGTTCCTCTTTGAATCTCCAGCTCTTAATATGACATCAGGTTCATAGAAGACACTCCATTGCTTGGTGTTGAAATTGCAGAGAATACCACTAGTTCAAGATGGCAGAACTTTGGGAGGATCTGTTTACTCTCCATGAATAGGATAAATAAGTTATTCCTCTTTTGGAAATGGCTGACTATACATCACATCAGAAATGCAAAACCAAAGCCAAAAGGAATACTGTTGAGTTTAATAATAGTAAAATTAAAAGTCTGAATTAAAACTAACTCTGAAGTTATGCTGCTGAAAGTGTGAAAGAAACACAAGCAAGTAATCAGGAACTGATTCTTTCTAAAGCTCCGAATCCTGGAAGAAGTTAATTCTGTAGTCATTTGTGCATGAATTATGGGTACAGGTTCTCAAATTAAATTATAAGGAAGTATTATATGCACTTATAAGAGCTACACAAACCAAAGGGTCAATATTGTCTGTTTCTCTTATTGGAAGAGTAATTTAAACATGAAACTTTTTATCCAATCACAATCTCTTTCTTTACATAACGTTGTCAGTGAATGAAGTGCGATGTTAACAGTAAGGATTATTATGTATATTGAAGTTCAAAGTGAATAGTATATACGAGCAGCTAACATTTAGTTTGTTCCACACATTTATTTAATGGTTTTTAAAATGTTAATCTGGCAGGAGAGAATTTAGAGGTCATTTAAAATAAAAATTCCCCTGCTTAGAATGAATGTGAAGAAGTATTCATATATGAACTTCTTTTATTTCTATTTAAATTATTTAATAGAATCCTGGCCAAATTTTAAGGCACATTATAAGGCAGATCATTATATTATTTTGATATGGTGGATACTCTGAATACCATAATGAGCAATGTTGGAATTTCAACCTAATTAGTCACATCTTGTTTTGTAATTTGTCTTGGGTGGCCTTGCTTACAGGGCGAACTTCTTTTTTTTTTTTTTAACTCTCTCATCCTGTCACATTTTAATTGTCACCGGTATTTATATAATTGTCTTCTCCTTTCCTCTCTTTTCAATCCATGATTACCTCCCTCTGCAACAGAACATGTGTTTTAGAGTTCTGCTGCCCTTTTGACCTGGACAGTAACAAAAAATCTTTCAAGATAATAAACTTCTTTCAGAAATTTCTGTGTCCTTTGTTTCATGTAATCTTCTCTGCCACTGATATTTTTTTCTCTGAGGTAAGATTTTAGATGATATGTTTGATTTCAATTCATCGTATTGTTCTTGGCACCAAATGCAAGATGTTTTGTGACTTATGTTATCATTCTAATGTCTTTTAGATTGGCAAAACACATGGAAATGAGTGAATTGAATAATTCCGCTGCTTAGAATGAACATGAAGTAGTATTACTAGATGAAATTGTTTTTTTTTTAAATTTTTGTTAATATTAATGTTGATAATATTGGGTGTACAGGTGGTTTTTGGTTACAAGGATAAGTTCTTTTGTCTTGGTGTTGAAGTTGCATAGAACACCACTAGTTCAAGATGGCAGAACTTCGTTGAGACATTACTGTACCTGTACTCATCTGAGCAGTGTACACTATACCCAATACATGGTCTTTTATCCCTCACTCCCCTCCCAAATTTTCCCCCACCAAGTCTCCAAAGTCCATTATATCATTCTTATGCCTTTGCATCCCTCATAGCTTAGCTCCCACTTATAATTAAGAACATATTTGTTTTTCCATTCCTGAGTTACTTCACTTAGAATAATGGCCTCTAGCTCCATCCACGTTACTGAGAAAGACATTGTTTCATTCCTTGTTATGGCTGAGTAGTATTCCATGCATATTTACCCAATTTTCTTTATACCCCCTGGCTGATGGGCACTTAGGTTGGTTCCATATCTTTGCGATTGAAAATTGTGCTGCTATAAACCTGCATGTGCATGTCATTTCCTATAAAGACTTATTTTCCTTTGGGTAGCCACCCAGTAGTGGGACTGCTGGATCAAATAGTAGTCCTACTTTTTTGTCTTCAAGGAGTCTCCATACTGTTTTCCACAGTGGTTGTACTAGTTTACATTCCCACCAGTGGTGTAAAAGTGTTCCCTTTTCAGCACATCCATGCAAACATCTGTTGTTTTTTGACTTTGTAATTATTGCCATTCTTGCAGGAGTAAGATGGTATCTCATTGTGGTTTTAATTTGCATTTCCCTGATAATTAGTGAAGTTGAACATTTTTTCATATATTTTTTGGCTGTTTGTATATCTTCTTTTGAGGATTGTCTATTCATACCCTCTGCCCACTTTTTGATGGGATTATTTGTTTTTTTCTTGCTGATTGGTTTGAGTTCCTTGTAGATTCTGGATATTAGCCCTTTCTTGGTTACATAGTTTGTGAATATTTTCTCCTACTCTGTGGATTGTCTGTTTACTCTGCTGATTATCTCTTTTACTATGCAGAAGCCTTTTCATTTAGTTAGGTCCCATTTATTTATTTTTGTTTTTGTTGCATTTGCTTTTGAGGCCTTAGTCATGAATTCTTTGCCTAAGCTGATGTCCAGAAGAGTTTTTCCAATGTTATCTTCTAGGATTTTTATTGTTTCAGGTTTTAGATTTAAGTTTTTAATACAACTTGAGTTGACTTTTTTGATAAGGTGAGAGGTGAGGATCTAGTTTCATTCTTCCACATAGGGCTTGCCAGTTTTCTCACCAGCATTTATCAAATAGGGTGTCCTCACCCTGATTTATGTTTTGTATGCTTTGTTGAAGATCACTTGGCTGTATCTGGCTTTATTTCTGGGTTTTCTATTTTGTTCCATTGGTCTATACGCCATGTTTATACCAGTACCATGCTACTTTAGTAACTATAGCCTGGTAGGATAATTTGAATTTGTGTAATGTGAGGTCTCCAGATTTGTTCTTTTTGCTTAGCATTACTTTAATCATATGGGCTCTTTTATGGTTCCATAATAATTTTAGGATTGTTTTTTCTAATTCTGTGAAGAAAGATGGTAGTATTTTGATAGGAATTATATTGAATCTGTAGATTGCTTTGGGCAGTGTATTCATTTTCACAATATTTTATTCTACCCATCTATGACCATGGGATGTTGTGTCTTCTGTTTTCTCTCAGCAGTGTTTTATAGTTTTTCTTGTAGAGCTCTTTCACCTCCTTGGTTAAATATATTCCCAAGTATTTTCTTTTCTTTGCAGGTGTTGTCAAAGGGATTGAGTTCTTAATTTTATTCTAGCTTGGTCATTGTTGGTGTATAGCAGTGCTACTTATTTGTGTACATTGATTTTATATCCTGAGACTTTGCTGAATTTGTTTATTGGTTCTAGGAGCTTTTTGTATGAGTCTAGGATTTTCTAGATACACAATCACATCGTTGATGAATGGTGACAATTTGACTTCCTCTTTTCCAGTTTGGATGCCTGTTATTTCTTTCTCTTGTCTGATTGCTCTGAGCAGGTCTTCCAGCACCACGTTGAATAGAAGTGAGGAAAGTGGGCCTCCTTGTTTTATTCCAGTTCTCAGGGGGAATGCTTTCAACTTTTTTCCATTCAGTATAATGTTGACTGTGGGTTTGTCGTATATGGCATTTATTACTTTGAAGTAAGCCCTTTTGATGTTTATTTCATTGAGGTTTCTTTATCATAAAGGAATGCTGGGATTTTTGTCTAATGCTTTTTGGCATCTATTGGGATGATCATATGGTTTTTGTTTTTAGTTCTGTTTATGTAATATATCACGTTTATTGACTTGGGTATATTAAAACATCCCTGCATCCCTGATATGAAACTCACTTGACCATGATGTATTATCTTTTTGATATGCTGTTGGATTCAGTTAGCTAGTATTTTGTTGAGGATTTTTACATCTATGTTCATCAGGGATATTGATCTACAGTTTTCTTTTTTTGTTATGTCCTTTCCTGGTTTTGGTATTAGGGTGATACTGGCTTCATAGAATGATTTAAGGAGGATTCCCTATTTATCTTTTGGAATAGTTTCAGTAGGATTGGTACCAATTCTTTGAATATCTGATACAATTCAGTTGTTAATCTATCTGGCCCTGGGCGTTTTTTCATTGGAGATTTTTGTTTTATTAGCATGTCATTTTTACTGCTTGTTATTGGTCTGTTCAGGGTTTCTATTTCTCCTTGATTTAATCTAGGAGGGTTGTATATTTCCAGGAACTTATTCATCTCCTGGAATGAGTTGAATTCCATGAGATGAATAAGTTCCTGGAAATATACAACTTGAGTGATCTTTTGTATTTCTGTGGTATTAATTGTAGTATCTCCCATTTCATTTCTAATTGAATTTATTTGGATTTTCCGTCTTTTTTTCTTGGTTAATCTCACTAATGATCTATCAATTTTGTTTATCTTTTCAAAGAACCAGCTTTTTGTTTCATTTATCTTTTGTATTTTTTGTTGTTGTTTCGATTTTATTCAGTCTGCTCTGCTCTGTTCTTTGTTATTTCTTTTCTTCTGCTGGGTTTGGGTTTGGTTTATTCTTGTTTCTCTAGTTCCTTGAGGTGTGACCCTAGATTGTCTATTTATGCCCTTTCAGGGTTTTTAATGTAAGCATTTAATGATAGGCACTTTCATCTTAGTGCCACTTTGGCTGTATTTCAAAAGTATTGATATGTTGTATCACTATTATCATTCATTTCAAATAACTTTTAAATTTTCAACTTGATTTCATTGTTAACCCCCAAATCATTCAAGAGGTAATTGTTTAATTTTCATTTATTTGTATAGTTTTGAGGATTTCTTTTGGAGTTGATTTCCAGTTTTATTCCACCGTCATCTGAGAAGAGACTTGATATGATTTTGATTTCTTAAATTTATTGAGACTTGTGTTTTGGCAGCCTATCCTATGGTCTATCTTAGAGAATGCTCCATATGCTTATGAGAAGAATGTATATTCTGTAGTTACTGGGGAAAATGTTCTTCTATAAATATCTGTTAAGTCCATTTGTTCTAGGGTATAGTTTAAGTCCATTGTTTCTTTGTTGACTTTCTGTCTTGATGATCTGTCTGGTGCTGTCAGTGGAGTATTGAAATCCCCCACTAGTATTGTGTTGCTGTCTATCTTATTGCTTAGGTCTAGATGTAATTGTTTTGTAAATCTGGGAGCTGCAATGTTAGATGCATATAAATTTAGGATTGTAGTATCTTCCTATTGAACTAATCCTTTTGTTATTATATAATGTCCTTTATCTTCTATTACTGTTGTTGCTATAAAGTCTGTTTTGTTTGGTGTAAGAATAGCTACTCCTGCTTGCTTTTGGTTTCCATTTGCATGGAATATCTTTTTTCTACCCTCTTATCTTAGGTTTATGTGAGTCCTTATAGTTAGGTGAGTCTCTTGAAGACAGCAGATATTTGGTTAGTTTTTTTTTTGTTTTGTTTTTTAATTTATTTTGCTATTCTGTATCTTTTAAGTGGAGCATTTAGGCCATTTACATTTAATGGTATTATTAAGATGTGAGATACTGTTCAATTCATCATATTAGTTGTTAACTAGATACTTTGTTTTTCTTCATTGTGTTTTTGTTTTATAGGCTCTTTGAGATATATGCACCTAAATATATTTTGTTGTATATTGAGCTTTTGTTTCAAGATTTAAAACTCCTTTTAGCATTTCTTGTAGTGCTGGTTTTGTAGTGGAAAATTCTGTCAGTATTTGTTTGTCTGAAAAAGACTTTATCTCTCCTTCATTTATGAAGCTTAGTTTCACTGGATACAAGATTCTGATGGTTATTTTGTTTAATGATGCTAAAGATAGGACCCCTGTGCCTTCTGGCTTATAACGTTTCTGTTGAGAAATTTGCTATTAGTCTAATAGGTTTGCTTTTATAAATTACTTGATGCTTTCTTCTCACAGCTCCAAAGATTCTACTCTTTATCTTTATTCTAGATAGCCTGATGACTATGTGCCTTGGTGGTGATCTTTTGAATTTCCCAGGAGTTCTTTGAGCTTCTCGTATTTGTATGTCTAGACCTCTAGCAAGACCAGGGAAGTTTTTCTCAATTATTCTCTCAAATACATTTTCCAAACTTTTAGACTTCTCTTCTTCCTCAGGAACACCAGTTATTCTTAGGGTTAGCCATTTTACATGATCCCATATTTCTTGGAGATTTTGTTAATTTTTTTCTTTTTCTTTGTCTTTGTCTGATTATGTTAATTTGAAAGCCTTGATTTCAAGCTCTGAAATTATTTCTTCTATTTGTTCTATTCTGTTGCTGAAACTTTCCTCTGTATTTTGTTTTTCCCTATGTGTGTCTTTCATTTCCAGAAGTTCCAATTTTTATTTATTTATGATAACTATTTATCTGGAAAAATTTTCATTCATTTCCTAGATTGCTTTTTAAATTTCTCTAAGTTAATTTTCACCTTTCTCTGGTATCTCCTTGAGTAGCTTAATAGTCAACCTTCTGAACTCTTTATCTGGCACTTCAGAGATTTCTTCTTGGTTTGGATCCATTGCTGGAGAACTAGTGTGATCTTCTGGGGATGTTATAGAATCTTGTTTTGTTATATTACCAGAATTACTTTTCTGGTTCCTTCTCATTTGGGTATTTCTTCTGATTGTTCTTGAATTTATTTTTTTATTTGACTGAGTTTTTTTTTTTTTTAATTTCTATTTTTTCCCTCTTAAAGATCTGACTTTAGTGTGTATAGTTTATCTTAGCCCAATTTGATTCTTGGTGCTTTTAGGGGTGAAGACTATATATGACTTCCTTAGTTGTACATAGTCTTTGTGTACTGGCCTTTTCTGATGCCGGGTGTAGTAATTATGTACTTAGTGTGTGGGTGAATTCAGTCTCCTATGGGGCTGGAAATGGCAGGGATCTCTTGAAGTTTATTTCATTCTCTCATGGTTTACACTTTATTTATTTAATTTCCCTCCACTATTTTATTTACTGAGTTGATAATTAAGGCTTCAAGCCAATAGGGAGGTATCCCTGCGTAGGTACTGCTTATAGGTAAGGCAGGTGGGTAGATGTAATACCCAATGGTGGGCAGAGGTCCCAGCCTTGATGAAGGTGGCTGGGAGAGCTCTCAATTAGATACGCCAAGGTTTTATCAGGGTGAAGGGTGGGAACTACCTCAGTTCCCCTGCCAGGCCAGCAGGAAAGCTATCCACCTCGTAGTCTCTTTCCTGCCACAGTGCACTGGGTATTCAGATCAGACCAGCACCTCTTTTCATCTGTAGGAAAGTTGATATTCCAAGTAGGGAGGGATTGTGACTCTGCCTCTTGTGCAGGCCTGAATCTGGGGAATGCTCCTCCTGGGGGGGTGTAATTAACTTGAATTGTTCCAGGAAGGGTGTCTATAAGTGCATCTACACTACGTTCCCAGGTGAAAAGTCGCAGATGTGTCTGCACTGGTCTTCCAGTGGGGAGAAAGACCCCTTCTCCAAGACCCTTCACGATCACAGAGGCTGCCGGCCTGTTGGGGTAAAGGTATGGACTTCCCTACCGCTCCCACTGTTGCAGTTGTGTCTCTGCCGTAAGAAACTTCCAACCAGCAGAAAGTTCTGGGGCTCAAGGTCTACTGTTCGGATGTTTTTCTCCCACAGCGTATTCCCTTCATGTGGTGTTCTCCTGCTTAGCCTAGGAATGGGCCTTCTTGAGAGCCAGCCACCCAGTGCAACCACCAGACTCCATGCTGGTACTTGGGAATGTCTGCAAAGGATCCAGTGATATGACTTGTCTTCAAGTCTCCCAGCAGTGGATGCCAGCAGCATCTGCTCTGGTGGCATCGCAGGGGAGTGACACAGGCTCTGTGAGATTCCTTGGTTGTAGACAGGCTTAGTGAGCCGGCTCTCTCAAATGCTGATTATACTAGTAGTGAAACTGTCACAGAGATGCAGGACCTCTGGTTAGTCAGGGTGTTTCAGGCAGTGGTGTTAGCTGAGATCACGCAGCCCTTTTCTCCCTCCTGGGCACAGTGCTATTCCGTCGAGAGGTACTGTAAATGTCTGAGTGGGTTGGCCTTCGGCCAGGAGGTTGCACTTGCAAGAGAGTACTAGCTGCAGTAGAAGCAGTGGGATTTGAGCTTGCCCTAAGTTATCCAGGGGAAGTATTCTGGTTTCTCAGGCAATGGGTGGGACCGCAAGGCTCCCCAAAGTTTGTGTCCTTTGTCTTAAGCTACCGGACCAAGTGGAGAAATACCGCCAGTGGGGTGCAGGGTTAGGTGGGTCGGAGCCCAGACTTTTCTTGGGCAGGGCCTGCCATGGCCACTGTGGGGGGTGGGGGTGGTTCTTAGGCTGCTGGGGTAGTGTTCCAAAGGGGATATACGTACTTTTTTAAGATCAGATTTGTGTGTCCCAGATATGTTTGAATGATTCAAAAATGTGTGTTTTGCACAGTCTTATGTGGGGTAAGCAAGTGAGGTCTGGGCATCTTTGAAACTGTCAGCAAAAGAAGATCTTTGCTGACACCAGTTTCAAAGAACCTAGATAAGGTTAAAGGAGGGGAATGACTCTAAAAAGAGCATCAAATTCCTGTAGTATTTAGTTTAACCTCAGTGATCTGATATGTGATAGAAGGTGAGAGCTGAAGAATTTAGGAGAGACGCCCAGAGGTCACAAGCTAGCTTAGTGTGCTTCCTAGTTTTCAATGGAAAAGGTGGTAAGAAAATAATTGACATGAAGTTTACATTCAAAACAAAAATCTATGCTGAAAAATAAATAGTACTGAGAAAGAAAAAGTTAGGTCATACTTCCTCTTCACAAGTGGCAAAGGGCAATTATGCTGAAATAAGAGGAAGTGATCTGGGGCGTCTGACAGATCCAGAGAAAATAGCTGAAGCTGCCCGAGGATGTGTATACTAAGAGGGCAGGGCTTTTGTTGCCAGGTAGATTTTCACTGTCCACATACCTTTCTAGGGCTCTAATTAGAGTTAAGTGTGCTTTCCTATCTGGTGGAATCCTGCCCTACCCAGGTTCTTGTCTGTGTGTCCTGAGATTGGACCATCCTTAGGAACAGGTGGAGAGCTTGGCTTGACTTCTCCAAGGGAGTAGGGAATGTACTTGCAAAGCGTGGTCCGGAATGGAGACCACCCATCTGCCTGTGAGGAGATGTGAGTGTGATAGTAGCAGTGTCCTAGTCTCCTGCTAAACTCAGGGTTGCAGGAGCAATGTTATCCTACAGTTGCTCCCTGGTGATTAAGAAGTGGCAGCTCTGAGATTCAGGTTGGGTGAAAGGAGCAATGCTGAGTTATGCAGCTGCTACTGGCTTAGGAGAGTTGATAGGATACAGGAGGATGTCCTCACCACCGTTGTCCGGCAGCAGCCTTTGAAAGTCCAGCTGATGAGAATAGGAGTGGCTGATGGAAACTGCTGCAGGCCACCATCACAGCCTGGATGACTTACCGGTGCTGCGACTCCTGACAAGAACAGGTATTTACACAAATCAACTCATCATAGGGCACTAAACAGACTTCAGTATTTAAACACTTTCACTTTTCTCCAACATGAGTCACCCTTGAGAGGGAAGAAGGTAGTGCCCTGTATCTAATTGTGAAAGGGGAGAGTCGAGGTTGTTGATTGATATTTTGGAATACTATGCAGCCATAAAAAAGGATGAGTTCATGTCCTTTGCAGGGACATGGATGAAGCTAGGAACCATCATTCTCAGCAAACTGACACAAGAACAGAAAACCAAACACCTCATGTTCTCACTCATAAGTAGGTGTTGAGCATTGAGAACACATGGACACAGGGAGGGGAACATCACACACCGGGGACTGTTAGTGGGTGGGGGGCTCTGGGAGGGACAGCATTAGGAGAAATACCTAATGTAGATGACGAGGTGGTGGATGCAGCCAACCACCATGGCAAGTGTACACCTATGTAACAAACCCGCACATTCTGCACATGTACCCCGGAACTTAAAGTATAATAATAATAAAGTAAAACAAAAGACTTCTCAGCAAGAACAGTGTAGGGATTGGAGTTTCAGAAATGCTGGATGAGAATTTGAGTTAAGGAGTCTTGCACTAATAAGCAGCAAGATAGAAGAGCCTAAAAAAGAGGGTTACAGTCTGAAATTTGGTGGGAAATACAAGTTACAATACCCAGCGGGTTGAATTAAGCACTGTTCACATTCAGTTGTTCAGAAAGTTCACATTTATGCCTTCAAATCTTCAATTATTGCTTCAAATAATCAATGGTCACAAATACATGTTGTTTAATGTAGCTGTTTGTGGGGAATTGATATTTGGCTGGATTATAAATCTCATTACGCATCTGAGGACAGAAATTTACCAATTATAGTACTGGCATCTAAAGGCAGCAATCTTTATAGTCTTGAGGAGAAAATCACCTAACTAAGAAATGAGCTTCATAGCAGTGAACAAAAAGATCATAGCATCCCCTAAATCTGTTTTGCTCCATCTGTATTATTGATTAAAGGATGTCATATCTGTTTGTCTAGGCTCTTGTCAGCAATGATTTTCATGGAAGATGACTGACTTTGACCAAATTTGTTCCTAAACACTAATAGAATCTAACTTGAGTTTTGAACTATAAATTGATCTGCCATCTTGAAATATTTGCACCAAGTTTTATAATCTCTAGTTTTTATTTTTTGATCAAAAAACACAGAAAGAAATATCCTATGAAAATAAGTCTAATCATCCCTTTTAAAACAAGCTGCAGGCCCATTGCAGTGGCTCCTGCCTGTAATCCCAGCACTTTGAGAAGCCAAGGCGACTGGACCACTTGAGGCCAGGAGTTTGAAACCAGCCTGCCCAATATGGTGAAACCCATCTCTACTAAAAATACAAAAATTAGTCACACGTGGTGGTGTGCACCTGTAATGCCAGCTGCTTGGGAGGCTGAGGCAGGAGAATCGCTTGAACCCGGGAGGTGGAGGTTGCCGTGAGCCAAGATCATGCCGTGCACTCCAGTCTGGGTGACAGAGCGAGACTCTGTCTCAAAATAAACAAATTAAATAAATTGAAAATGATTATTAAAGAGACTTTAAAATTATGCATGGCAACAATGAATTTATTTTGACACCGCTGAGTCTTTTATAATTGTCTCCTCTCTAGACTAATAACTCTGAGGGCAGATGTTAATCTACTCAAATGCTTTCAGAAGGTTACTAGAACTCTGAAAGTTCACTGGAACTCTAGTAAACAGAAACAAATTTGATTTTATCAGTAGGGTGTGTGTGTGGCCAGTTTCTTCAAGGGAGAAGTGGAGGAATTAATTTGTATTTTATTTAAGTTACCCTCTGTCAATTCGGATGATGATATTACATTTTCCTCTCTAATTCTGGATGGTGTTTCATCCTTCATCCTTTTTTTCTCCCATGGTAATGCCTCTCCTGCTATCAACATGATAAATGCTAAATAAACTGGCGTAGTTGGATTCTTTGATTCTGGCCATTAGGTGCTTCAGACAAACAGTTTATTAAATCGATGATTTTGGCTCTTCTTCAATTTGAGACACTTAAGTCCAATTACTGCAGATTCAATATTTGAATTAAATTGGTATTTGGCAGTGGAGGGGTACTGAACTGAAATCCATGTACTATTCAGATCACCAACCAAGAGAACCCTCTGGCTTCCCTTCTGTCTATCAGAGCACCAATTATTAATGCATTTGAAAAATAATAAATACTTTTAGAAAAATTTGAGTCTGGGTTCATGTGGGGATGTCTATATTCTGGACCTGAAAAGCCTAATAGCTTTGGAAATCGAATAAAAGAAATCTTTTGTTATGACTTTTAACCTTTAATTAAGCTAAAGTTAGGCTTAACTAAAATTTTTATTTATGCAAAAATATTTTCAAATTAAACCTACTCTGAGTGGTTAGTGCTAGTTATTTACATTTAAAAAAACCCCAAAATCCCAAAATGATTCAAATGTAGAGCAATTTCTTTTTAAAGTGGGCATTAGAAAATGGGACTGACCTTGCAAAATAAGGTTTTTGAATCATCTCTAGAAGTATGGGAAAGCTAACCTAGAAGTTATCTTGTGGGCCACCTGACTCATGTGGTACAAGGTTTTTGCAACCATACAAAGCTGGGTGTTGAGCATGTAGCTGAATGAATTAATTCATGCTGCAGCCAAATCTTTTACATGAAGGATTGAGTCAAAATGGGGTCTTGGAGCTCCTATACTGTAGGGATTTTCATAACACCTATATTTGCTTCCATTCAGTTTGCCTTATTTCAGCCATAAACAAGCTCATTTTAAACCAGGAGCCTCAAGCTGCAAACCGTGACTCCTCTAAAAGACGCTCTGCTTAGAGCTGGAAGATGGAGATTTGGGAGCGATTTTCAAGGGGAGATTGTTGCCTCCCATCCTAGGAGGCCCTGTGACTGGTGATTACAGCAGCTGTCCTCAGGCAGGCACTGCCAAATATATGGGATAGATGCTGTTCCCAGGTTTTCTGGAACCATGTGAAGCAAAATCGGGGTACCAAAGCATAGGAGAATCGGTTTAAATGGGAACCATGCATTTTTGTCATCACTATTCAATGCAATGCACAGCAGTGAAAACTACGCTTTTGCTGGAAGCAAGATGAAATCTGAAAAGTCATATTCACTCCAGATAATGCCCCTGCCAAGCATGAAACCAGGTGAAAGTTGGCTAGCTAATCATTATCAGAAGGATGATTTAAACCAAGATACATGAGCCAGTATTTCTTGCTGTTAATGAAAATAGATGATCGTGAGTTCCTAACAAAAGAGGTTTAAGGAGTAACTCCAAAAGACAGGGCCAAAAAAAACCATAATAATAAAGTCATCTCTACAAAGTACAACTAAAAAAAATCCCTATCATTACTTGTTTGGAGGTCTGAGGGACCTGAGACCTTTTGATCTATTGCTGACAATTTTATTAAGGACATACAAGTGGTATGTACAGTTTATTTTATTCTTACGGATGAATTAAATTCTTTAGTTGGATGGGACCACCATCATGGGGCAATTTGGAGTTATGGGAATGACATGAAAACATTATCTTTCTCTGCACAAAACCTGATTATTTTCAAACAGATTATAAGACAGATGGGAGGGAGGATAGGAAAACAGTAGTTACCTATTTGGTTTGTTTGGCAGATAAAGTAGAAGCAGGGAGTGTGGAAACAATTTGAATCTTACTGCTGCTTGTCATTTGTCCTACTAACACTTCATCTTATCTGAATAATAATAATAGATGCTATGTATAGTGTGCTTACTTGCAGTTAAGCATTTTCCAATGATGTTATCAGAATGTGCCTGTGCAATAGAGGTGTGATTCCCATTTTTCAGATTAAGCTCAGATCACCGGGATGGGGCGTTTCAGAAATTTAAACCTCTGTTTCTTTGTCTGCAGAGACTCTTGAAATGAAGATAAAAGTTCCTCCCTCTAAAGCTGTTGTGAGGTCTAAATGAGACATAATGCACGTAGTGTAGCAAGCTTAAGATAGTCTTGGCCTCTAGCAAGAGCTCAGGAAGGGATCTCTCATCATTATTATTATAATCACTATTATCATTGCTACGATGCCTTCTAGTTCTACCTCTATTCCCTATTACTGCTACTCTTCAATTACTGCTGCTAGTACTAATTGGTAATAATAACAATTCTTATTATGGCTACACAGGGCCAGACTTGGGACCATACCTGTCTCAGTCTCAGATAGGAGGATCTGTTAAGCGGAGGTAATTTAGGAAGAAAACAGGAGAAGGCTTGACAGCTGATGTAAGTTACAGTCATTTGTCATTTCCTGCTTCTCTTTGCACTCACTGTGACTACAAAAGCCACATGAGAGTCCACTTGAAGGGGGCTTCCTGTCACTCCTTGTAAACTCACACCAGATGTGTGCCTTCTACGTTGGCTGGCTCGGGCCAGGGTTCACCCTCGGGCAGGAAGTAGGCCGGCTGTGTCCACTTTACAGCATGCCCCAAAGCCTGCAAACAGCTGCACTGCGAGGACTGTGACCCTCAGCGCTGCCTGGACCTGTGTTTGCACGAAATGGCCCTTCACCCTTATTTGCCATCCTGAGAGAAATCTGACATGTAGGTGTCATATTTTATTCATAACATACTAGTTATTATTCCCATACAAATGAATACTGCATAGTCCACCTGTTCCCACTGCAGCCGTTCCAACAGCAAAGAAATTAGATTCAAAGAAGTACCTCATATTGCCATATTCCTTAGGTTGCCTCATTGATGTGAATACTTGGGTTTCGTTTGTCTGTTACTATGTAACAACTCACTCTACACCCTAGCGGCTTAAAAGAATTGACTGTTTCTCATGATTTTGTGGATTGAGCAGGTGGTTCCTTTGCTATTCTCATATGGGTCACTAAGTGATTGCATCCAGCAGGCAAGACTGAGGCCGGGTTCAGCAGGATGCCTGGCACGGCTGGGCCTCTCTTTTGACATGTTATTTTCATTCCCAGCTTCTTCACAGTATGGCAGTCTCAGGGTCGCCTTCCAAGAGAGAAAAACAGAAGCTGCCAGCCTCTCGTGTCTGGGACGGCATCATTTCCGTGGCAGTCTGTTAGCCACAGCAAACCACAAGGCCAGCCCTGATTCAAGGTGAAGGCACACAGCCTCCTCTGGATGGGAGGGGTGGCCAGGCCACATTGCAAATGAGCATGAGAGGAATTGCTGTGGTGTTTTGCTGTGCTCTTTGAAACCAGTCCTAACACAAATTTTGAAAATCCACTCGATTAAAAGCTGCACCATCATTGATCATGCAGATACTACACATTTCCACAAAGATGAGGTCTACATTGTTAAATATAGTTCATACAGAGCCTTCATGGGGCTAATTTGGAAGCATTCTTGGCATAAGATATTGAATATACAGCTTCTTCAAAGATAAAGAGATTTGGCTTGCTGGGGCAGCCTGTAAGTGTCCGTGTGCTGGGAGTGTCCACGTGGAAAGAACCATTCATTTATTCACATCTGCATACATTTATCTGTGCATGTATTTGGACATACATTCTCATGCAAAGCTCTAAACTAGATACTGAAATAGAGCAGATACTCTGATTAATTAAACCAATGGACCATTTTATATCCTGTGATTGTGTGTGTGTGTGTGTGTGTGTGTGTGTGTGTGTGTGTAACTCAGCTACTTGTTTTCAAGCATGAGATGAGCTCTTTCCTTTCTTTTCCACGTGAACTTCTATAGAAGTTGTATCTAATGGAATTCAAAAATAATTATAGCTCATGGCATACTTCACATGTAGATGCCAGAGACATCCTTCTTCTTGACCTTACACTGAAAGCAACATTAGATATGGATAACAAGCCTGAGATTGAGACATTAGGTAGGCTACAGAGCCATGACGATTTTATGACTAGGGAATCCAGTGACAAATCTTGGGCTCACTGGGTTTTTTTCTGGTGGCAGCTACAAATGTGAGCACCATTCATTCATTGTTTGTTCATTTATCCAGAAAATATGTATTGCATTTTCACTGAGTTAGGCCTGTTCTAGGTGAGAGATACTGGAGTAAAAAAATAGTTCTTATCTTCATATAACCTAAATTCTAGATGGAGAAGATTGACAATGAAAAAAATACACAGTCTCTGAGGTGGTGATAAACAGTATGGGGAAAAAAATAAAGCAAAGTTTAAGGAAATGAGGAGAAACTATCGAAAGAGATGGAGAGGAGATGGACAGTGAAGTAAGAGGAAAATCAAGATGAAACGGTGTCCCATTGTGTGGCAATTATTTCAGGAGGAATGACAATTGTTTCAGATGCTTCAGAGAGGCCAGGTAAGCTGAGGACTGAGGACTGGACATTGTGTTTGGCCATGCGGAGGTCATGGAGTGGTGATGAGAAAAGCCAAATTAGTTTAAATTCAAGACAGACTGAGAGAAAAGGCATGGGAAATAGAAAATACAGAAAACTCCTTTGTAGATGTTTTGCTGAAAAGGGGTGTTGAGGAATAGGACAGTTATTGGAGGGAGATGTGGGCCACAGGAGAGAATTTTATACGATAGGAAATATGATAGCTCGGTGCTAATGGGATGCTCCAGTGCAATGGGAAACTGATGATGTAGAAGAGAAGGGAACCGCTGAATTGATGCCCTTGAGTAGTTGAGATGGCTGGATTCTTCTAGACCAGATTTAAAAGTTCATGTTATTCAACATGTTGAGCATATACCCAGAATATATTTGCATCTATTCTTAAATTTTATCTGTATTGTACAACAGTAGCATGTGTCATACATTTCAAAGCATATATAAAAATACAACCAGACGCTTTGTAGAAAAAAATATAAAAATAGAAGCCCTGGTATTTTATCCCAATATCCCATAGTCATATACACATACCCCTTAAAGTACACACATTTAACTTTGGAGTTCTTACCTGTAGATACTGTCCCTGTTTGGCACTGATTTACTTAAAAGCAGTTGAAAGTAAAGAACTTGATTTTTTGCACTTGAGAATCTGAGTTTTCCTCTGTTTTGAGTTCTATCTAGGAAGCGTTTTGACTTAATCAACCCTTTACAAAGAGTAATAATTTAAAAATGTAACCAACTTGAGATGATTTAGTTAAAAGATCTAATTCATAAGCAGGTTCTTCAAACGTTCCTGGAGGTGACTTTGGTCACACATAATATCACAAAAATGCAAAAAGTACTCAGAAAGGACAACAACCACATTTCAATTTTTATTTGTTGACATTGGGTCACTTTTCTGAACCACAGGTCATTCCCATGGCTTTCTCTGAATCCATGAGTGAAGGATGAAAGTATACAACCCAACACTGGTATACAACAACAACCTTGGACCACATGATAGGAGAAGTGAGAAATGTAGCCAATTTCTTTCCTGTAGTTTCTGTGTAAACATACAGCAGTTTACATAGAAACTAGAGAAAGTGCAGAAACCTGAAGTGCAGACTAAAAGTTGTCCCCAGGTCGAAAAGAGGAAAGAGTTTAAGTGATAGCCACTGGAGCTTTGCTCAGAAGACTTTACTCTCTGGAAGATGTTTTTGCTAATTATAAGGCTGAAATTACTGGCACAGACTAATTTTGCGATTGGCTGATACAACAATAGAACAACGGTGTCAGTGGAAGCACTGTGAGCGTCTTTAAGGTTGTCAAAGGGATCGCTCCTGTAGTTCCAGTGCAGTCCCAGTTGCAGGTTCGCATCGCCAGGCCTGTCCCATTCACAGGGTGTGGATCCCGGTCTCGAAGGGACACCGTGCTCCTAAATCAGTCTCTCCATCGCAGGGGGCGGCATCAGGCTCCACATTTCCACTCGAGAGCCCTCCTTCTCCTGACGGCTGGGGCTGTAGGTTCCCTGAGTTGCCCTTTTGTTGGAGGTGACGACGGAAGCAACGACGGCCAGCAAGAGGATCAGCAACAAGGCGAGGGTCACTGAGCCAAGAGCGGTGAAAACGTCCGAGATCAAGTCATCTGCCAACTGGAAAGATTGAAATGGTTGGGAGGTGAATGCTACAGCAAAGGCAAGTAAATGACCGGGAGAAGGAAACTACCCTGGAAGGGAGACCGACCAGGGCAAGCTGGTACCACTCAGTACTGCAGAAAGACCAGGGTATTACACAAAAGTCAGATGTCCTTATTCTCAAGTCATTTGTAAATAATAATATACCTAGCATCTAAAGCCTACAGTCAGGAA